>APFE031289351.1:232230-245116 GCA_000404065.3 Pinus taeda
GTAGTCTACCTAGGCTGTAGAATGGCCTGTTTCCCGGCACCGGCCGGAAAATCGTCCAGCTCCGGCCACCGGCAACCTCTCTGCCCTCCGCCACCATCCCCTAGCTCCGCCACCCTCCCCTGACAGTCCTGACATTCCCTCTCATTCTCTGACAAAAAAATCCGAATGCAGGCGCCTGACATCCCCTGACCGATCGGGGACGAGCTGGAGTATTATGGCCGGTTCGAAATGGTCACCCGCGCGCTCATTGCAATTACTCTTCGACCCGGCACTCTCCCGCTCTGCAATTCCGCTCTGCAGCTCCCCCGGTGCTTCCCACTCTGCGATTCCGCTCTGCAGGTCGGGTAGACTACTCCCTTTGGTTCTCCTTTTCTTGGCCTATGTTCTGTATTTTCAATCACAGATGCGCATAAAAGGCAGCTTGCTAAAAGTCGGCGGCCACTTTGAAAAGCAACGCCAGCGTCTGAAAGCCATTTTGTGCGCCCGCCATTTTCTCACAGACCCTCTACAACCTTACCACAGCACGCCGGAGGGTCTGCACGATTCAAAACACAAACATTCATCTTGTGTATTGTTGAGTTGGGTGGGAATGGAGACTGAAGTCGAGGAGGGATGGGTGAGGGGCGCCATTATTGGGGTCGAAGCTCATGGGACAGTAAGCCTCGCCAAGAACAGCTCTAATGGCCACATCTTTGCAGTCAAATCCACAGCTGGTTATAGTTGGGCATTGGCTAATGAATACAAGATTTTGCGGTGTATGAATTCTCCATACGTTGTTCGCTGCCTGGGGCAAAATTACAGCGTCGGGAATGGTGTGAGGACGCACAATTTATTCATGGAGTAAATTCTGGGTGGCAGTGTGGGGGATCTGCTGGTTAAGTTTGGTGGGTAGCTCAACGAATCCGTGATCAGAGCCTACACTCGTGGCATCCTACGTGGGATCAATTACCTCCACAGGCAGGGGATTGTGCATTGTGATATCAAGGGCAAGAACGTTCTTGTGGGTGACAATGGTGTGAAGCTTGCTGACTTTGGTTCTGCCAAGAGACTTGTGGATAAGGAGGAGGGCCAGGAGACACTGCAATTAAGGGGGACTCCTCTGTGGATGGCTCCAGAGGCAGTGAACCAAGTGGAGCAGGGGCCTACTTCTGATATTTGGTCTCTCGGCTGTACCGTACTGGAGATGGCCACTGGCAGGCCTCCATGGAGCAATGTTTCCAATCCCCTTACCGCGATGTATAAAATTGGATGCACACAAGAGCTACCAGAGTTGCCTGCATCGCTTTCACCTCAGATCCAGGATTTCCAAGAGAAATGTTTTCGGAGAGACCCCAAGAAGAGATGGACCAGTACAGAGCTTTTGAACCATCCTTTTCTAAAGGAGGACTGCTCTACCATGAAGGAAGAGGCCATTAGGGTTCCAGTGTCCCCAACCAGTAATTTAGATTTTGGGGATCAAGCATGGAATTCCTACCCGAGTACTCCCATTCCATCACTTGGCATCCCAAGCCCAATAGGGGAAACCAATGCAGAGGTCAATAGGTCAATTGAGCTTTGCCCAAGGCCTTCTCCTAGGCAGAGAGTGATGGGACTGGCTGCAGGTTGTAAATATGGAGATGTGGCTGACTGGTCTAATTGGTCTGCAATTCCCCATGGTCAATGGGTTGTTGTGAGTCTTGATCACTTGCAGAGGCAACTCTCTAACTTCAGATAAACCTTTTTCAAAATCAAACATTAGTACTGGTTGCTCCATCTAGGAGCTTCCATTCAGACAAGAAAAGTGCAGTGTCAACTTGGGAGCTGTCAACTGTGAAGAGTTGCAGCCAAGAGGTGAGTTGGATGGATACTTGGATGCTGCAATCTCTGCAGCACAGTTTTCACTTCAATCGTCTTCCAGAATTTGTGCTGAGACTCTGCATCATGATTGTTGCCAGTGGTGGCAGCATCCCATTTTGTTGATGAAGCTTGGAATGGGTATGGAAATTCATTTTGGAGCATTGCTGGTGGTGATCTTGGGATCCATAACAAATCAGTACTTGGACAAACATTACATTATGCTTGATAATAAGTAGACCTCTACCATTCAAGCAGAAGCAGCTTGTTGCTTCTGTTGTATTAGCATGTTCACTACACAACCTTGTCATAGGTGTATGTTAAAAGGGCAAATGTACAGAGCAGATAATCATCTCCCCTGTAAATTAGATCCAATGTAAATTAGATCTCAATATTACTTTCCATTAAGTTGTATTCAGATACATATATGATTTCTTGATGGTTGGTTTCACATGCATTATTGTTTGTGTGAATCCTATTGAGAAATTTTGGTAAAGACATCATATATTTCACACTTGAACTGTCACATGTCCTCATATCTTGACCACTCAAGTTTGGGAGTAAGTTCTACGAATTACCACTACATCACTGCGCAAATGACCATTTTAATGTTTTCTCTCCAGGAAGATAAAAAATGTTGTTTAATAAAATAGGTTTCAATATTTTATTTTAAATTTTTAAACCCCTTCATGATGTGTTATTTATTTATTTAATTGCTTCAACTCAGTTACCCTCAACCATTTTCCACTCAATACAAATCACAATTTTATTTTGCAAATTAGTTTTTCACTTCTCTAATATAATTTAGTTTTGTGTATGATTCTTCTTTTAGCTGAATTTTGTTTATGGTTATTCCCCTTCATGCTAGATGAAAAGAAGTTCTCTGTGAAACAATTCCCATGGTTTAACTTTCCTTATCATATTTATATAAATAATAACGAATTTGATCATATTCATATTATATAAATAATAATGAATTTTATGATCAACCCAGAATCTACCATACAAGTTTTATTTTGTCAACTCTATAAACATAGAAATATAAATTATTTCATATTAAATTTGGCTTTGCTCAAAGGCACTTATTCTGTGGTGCCCTGCAAATTGTAAGTTGACATGAGATAGATGCCATAAAGTCTGTTATTTCTGATAATTGAAATTAGAAAAAACGAGATGAGTTATGACTTTAGTGTTCTCAAACCCAATGAACATCGACATGATTCTGTTGGGAAAGGTCACTAGAGTGTGGTGAATCGTGATGTTTTTACTTTCAAGGCAATCTCAAGTTTTGGATGTTGATTTTGAGAATCTTTATAAGAGTTTTTTTTAATGAGATAATTTCGAAAGTGATTTGAATAATTAAAAGGTGGATATTGATTTTGAGAATTTTTATAAGAGTTTTTTTAATGAGATAATTTCGAAAGTGATTTGAATAATTAAAAGGTGGATGTTGATTTTGAGAATCTTTATAAGAGTTTTTTTAATGAGATAATTTCGAAAGTGATTTGAATAATTAAAAGTTTACTGTAGATGATGATGATTTTTATTAAAATTGTTTAAAAATAATAATAATAGTCGTATTTAAAATACATTTTTACATTATAAATGATTAGAGATTGCTGGAATAGGTGTCATATGCGTTTGGGTATCAAGTATGTGGTGAAACTGTTTTGTTTAGCTAAGAGTTTTTCTTTCTTGGATGTAAGGAAATAGGTTAACAGCCCAAGGTCCATGGGCAAAGGCAGATCCACTTGTGGTGAAAGAAACTTTGGAGACTCGGGCTATGAAGTGAAGGAGTGACATGAAGATCACGCAAAGGTAGAGAACGGAATAGATAAGGAGTTGCATGTGCTCAAGCAACAACTCAAGGAAGAACAAGAGCTGCATAGACAAGAGAATAAGTTGCAGCAAGAACAGGTACAACGGTGAGCGCTACATGCACTCACGGATGTAATTGCGCCTATACAAGTTAAAGATCCATCCCAGTAGCTCACACGGAGCAGACATGGTGAGCAGTGTTGTTGATCACATGCAAGGGAATTCAGTGGCATGCATGTCATTGTGTGCACGCATGCGATCCCACCCATTCAGCACACTCACCGAGGCAAAGACAAGAAGCAAGTCCAACTGGAGCTAAACATGTAATTGAAAGTTGATGCGCATGACCACTAGCACACACTGGAAGATCAACATTGACACTATGCATAAGTGTGTTTCCAATTTGACCGCACCCAAGAAGACCATGTGCATGTTAGCATATGAGTTGGATGGAGGAACCACACCAATGCACCCAGATGCAACAGAGGCAAGAGTTCGCTTCAGCAAGATGTCACCATGGAGTGCATGCACACCATCATGGATGACCAAGCTTGGCATCAACTCACTGCCTTCGCCATCACAAGCATGTCAAAGAGTTGGTCTCACCACAATGGATTGAGTGTTAGTGATGTATTGCATGGTGTTCTTAAGCCATTTTTTCTCACATGGGCACATGTGCATTGTAATGTAACATCTTGTCAAATGGAAGTTCAAGTGTCAATAGTTGGATGTAACAACCTAATAGAGTAGATGAAGAGTCATGAGGGTAGATGAACTGTCACAAATGGGAATGTCAAGGGTCACCCCACCCTTTGCTATAAATAAAACCTCATAACTCATTATAAATACTTTTGTTCAGCCAAGTTTCCAATAAGGCTATCTTAGAGAGAGCTTGGACAATATTGTAACGAGCCTTGGCTTCTCCACTGCACAGAGCTAGTACATCTCTTTGGAGGAGCAGGCAGTTGTGGTTGTAACGTTTCGCAATCAAAACTAGTGGTTGGACATGGATGTATTGTATGACTAGAACTTACACTTCTTAATATAACAAGATCCAGAACATTTCATGCATATGTTGTATTGTATTCTATGCTATCTGGTTTACTCTAAATGATATATGTATTGGTTTGCTTACGCATTCATGTATATCTATCTGTGTATGTATGTATGAATCTTTCTGAAATGTGCCATTGGTTTAATCATCACTTTGGATTGCTTGCTAATTTGCCTTCCATGTTGTGATGCATCTTCACTCATTTGTTCACTTCCAAGCCGCGTACTATTACAGGTTTCCAAGGGATGCACTCACCTCACCCTCAGTGTGTTAGAACCTCTCATGCACCTTCCTTGACTTACGACAGTTGTCACACCCTTGCTACCAACAGGGACATCTTACTTGACTCTATGCAAAATCGCGGTCAAGGCATTACAATACGACCCACTGTTGGGACTCCTACACCAAACGGTCTGAGGTCTAATTGGGACTTCTTACTGAGGAGATCCCCTTACATGTTGGCGGGTCTAGCACCATAAACATGTTGATAACTATATTAATGAGTGGCCCAAAAGTAGCTCCATTAAGTAGAGAATATGTCATAAGTAACATTACTCATTTTTTTCTCATTATATGAATAGCCAAGGATGGACATAAGACAAATTGTAGAGCCCAAGAAATCAAGCCATATGCAAAGATCATCAATATTTCAAAGAATTTGTAAATAAACCCTCACCGTTGTTGTGATGAGAGTAGCACTAAGCGATAGATATACCCTTTCTAGATTATTTTAAATAGTAAGGATGTTATTTTTGAAGTTTTTGAGAGAATGATAATCCCATGAAGCATAACCAAAACCTTGCTAAGTGAGATCATCCCTCCCCCTTTCAATTAGTAGCATGCAGATCCATCATATATTCCTTGAACCGGTAGTTGAAAACCATTCCAAAACGAAGTGGGGGTGTCTACAACTAGTTATTGATGCTAAACTGAATGACAACTAAAGTTGGGTGCATGTGCGGGATGGATAGAGATTCAACTCTCGTTTTAGAGCACACCAAGTGCATCAACTCTGATTATAACCATTGAACAAGTCTACAGTTTAACTTGGCATATCTAAATTGCTCACATTTTTCCATGTGATGATGGTAGCAAGAATCATTTCTTTGATGGGATTTGATGCATGGATTTCCACCTTCATTTCATTATCATAATAAATAAAATTACAACCTCCATGATCTTGTGGACTATGTGATGTGATATAAGAACTTTTCATGTAATAAACACAATTTAAAGGTTGCAAATAACAGGTGGAACCTTGTGAGATAACTTCACAATAATCGAGTATAAACATATGGAAAGCAATTCCTTGATAAGGATATTTAATGTTGGTCTCTCTACTAGATTGTATGTTACATTATAGTTACAAAAATAATTGGAAGATAGAAATTAGAAACCAATACAAACATTAACATATCAAAATAATCAACGGATTGTTTAATGGTTCTTTTATGTATAAGTTAATATATAAAAGATTCTAAAATCCATATTTATACATCCAAAATCAATTTTTATATGTGGTTGCTCAATTAAAACTAAACATGAGTTACACATCAAGATAATCTCTTTATCTTTATCAACAAAAATAGAACAAAGTGCTTGTTCAATTAAATCCTTCAATGACTAAGAATTTGTGGAGTGATTATAGAAATAAATTTTAATGGTAGAAAAAAATACACACCATTTATTAGGATTTCAAAATTAATATGCATGTTTGGGTTCTAGGGACATTGCAAAGTTAGAGGTGGTGGTCATCACGATTATTGTACATCACCGTCACATTAAGCCATGAGGAGTATTCACTTGTTGTTGAAGTTGGATGGTGATTCATATGTTGGGTGCCTTCAGCGTACCATGAACATGTAGAGCATATGTTGATGGGGTTGCTTCGATAATTTGAAGTTCAGGGATATTGCATTTAATTGATCAACATGATTTCTTCTGGAGCTTGGTGCAATGATAAGATTAGCTACTTGATTAGCTAGGAGCCATAGGGGGATCCAACACATGGAGGAAATGCAAGAATAATTTTGGTAGATGTAGTCAAATTGATCTGAAGATAAAATGGCATCGACCCATGGTATCCATCCACCCATAGAATTTACCCATGGTATTATAAGTGACAACCACCCATGGTATTGTAAGTGGTACCCACCCATGGTATTTTCCCATGGTATTGTCACATCCATCCATCATATTCATTCACCCATGGAATTTACTCGTGGTATTGTAACTGAAAAAGGACTATAAGTAACAAGTCACATTTTGTAAAAGCACAGATTGTCCACTACAATGTAGCTTTTACAGTTATTCTTTGTTTTAATAAAAAAAAATCTTTGTGGTTTTGTTTATTGGGCATTCTCCTCTTTTTCTTCTGGCATTTCAATTTTTCAAATCTTGGGGGCCTCTCCCCCAAAATCCATTTTATGATTCCATGGGAATGAGGGTTTGATGCATATTTCATGGGGGAGGATGGAAGCTATTTTGAGTGGGGGAGGATGTGATGCCCTCAGGGGGAGAGCGCACACAGCCGAAGAGGTGTAGGAACAATAACATTTCCATTGCAATAGATGCAATGTTACTTGCAACATTTATAGGAAATTTGGGTTTTTTGGGTGGGCTTGGTTCATTGGGCACACAAGACGACTTAGCCAAGACGATCAAGCATGATAGTGGGCATGCATGCCCAACTGAGTGGGCATCAAGATTACTTCATGTGTGGGGGTGCAGAAAGGCACGTGCATGCCTAAGATGGGATGATATGACTGAGCGAGATGAGTGGCATCGTTGGGGTGTAGATTCTTGTTCCATTGAACAAGTTGATGATGGATGGCCAAGATGGAATGAGTTGTGTTGTGAAGATGAAACGAGTAAGATAGGATGATCGATCAAAGTAGGATGGGATAAACCAAAGATGGGTTAGCTTAGACCGAAAGTGTGAGATAAGAGAACCAAAGATGGGTTGACTTAAAGTAAAGTGATGGGAAGGGTGGAGGGACATCAAAGGGCCACACCGCTTCATATTCACCCTTACAACAATACATATATGTGTGAAGATGAGATGGTGGAGACACAACTCGACAATAATCAAAACACAAAGGTACATAAGAAAATATCACAACAAGGACGAGAAGTGTGCATGACAAAATATAAGGGAATTGTTTTTGGGGGTTCCATTCTTGTGATGGGTTAGCGCTCTCTCTCCCAACCATGAAGTTAAAGATCGAACTATTGAACTGGTTTTGTGATTTGGTCAAGCATATGGTCTTATGCAATATAAACCAAGAAGGTTGTGCAACAAGTTCAAAGTGCAAGTTTAAGCCATGTGATAGATGTGATTGTTGTAAAGTCAAGTGGCAACAACCCATGAGGTACATTTTTGACGTTATATTGTTGTAAAACCATATTGTGGTTGAGAAACTTGTTGAAGACCCAAACATAGTTGATTTAACACTTGTAAAGATTGTAGTTTATACATATTATTTTCGAGTTTGGTTGCAGGTCACTCCTCCCATATTGTGTGTACATCTACTTGGTGAATATATATGTATTTAATGTTAATAAAGATGAAGATGAATGCATTTAAATAAAGTTAATCTTGTAATTAGCATATGGATGTACATGTATGAGAATGCTAATATGGATGAAAAAGATACACTTCATTTTAGATTAAGTTTGAGATTTCACTATATAACTTGTTTAAGACATCTTAAAACAGGTGCTGAAGTATTGTTGAGGTGGTTTGGCCATCAGTGGGAAATGCAATGGTGCCACACGACTAGAGATCACAAAATTCCTAAAACCATGCTAAGTCTCTAAGGGCATGACACCTTGCATCCAAGGTGATTAGGCTCTTATACTAAATGAAAGGAAGCAAAGGTGAGGAATATGCTTCCTACACTAATCTATGAGAGAAGAATGTGTGGAAATTTATAAAATAATAGTTGCAAATAAATAAAATAAAGAACAAACCATTAGCAACACGATTTCCTAGGGAAATCTCCTTTAAAAGAAAATATCAAAGTCTAAAGCACACTAAATGCATTACTTGGCAACTAAATAATTACAACACAAAGTCTAAGTGCCCTAAAAAAGAGTGTTGAATGGTAGCATAAGGGTTCTAGAATTTTTTCAGAAACATATTAGTAAGTGAAAACTTACACTATGTTTTCCTCCAACCCTAACACTACATAAATAGGCTTAACAAAACCATAAAGCATTTAAGGTTTTCCAATTCTATATGGCAGAAAGCACAAGCAAGTAATCAGCCAAATGCTACTGCTTAGCATCCATTACGTGCTACTACTCTACATTTATTTCCATATTTATTCCCTACCACAATTCTGCTACAAAAGTGCAAAGTATATAACACACCTATCAAACAATGGGAAAACCTCTCATAACTTAGTTGTCAAACCAACCGTGGGGACAACCATCACTCGTTGCTCATGCAAGTTGACTCATTACTATTTCAAAATTATCCACTAGTGCTTTGTAAGGATGCCCTAAAATTATCTACTAGTGCTTCCTAAGGGGAGACTTGCACTCCTGCAAGATGCCCATGGACCTTGGGCTGTTAACCTATTTCCTTACATCCAAGAAAGAAAAACTCTTAGCTAAACAAAACAGTTTCACCACATACTTGATACCCAACCGCATATGACACCTATTCCAGCAATCTCTAATCATTTATAATGTAAAAATGTGTTTTAAATATGACTATTATTATTATTTTTAAACAATTTTAATAAAAATCATCATCATCTACAATAAACTTTTAATTATTCAAATCACTTTCGAAATTATCTCATTAAAAAAACTCTTATAAAGGTTCTCAAAATCAACATCCACCTTTTAATTATTCAAATCACTTTCGAAATTATCTCATTAAAAAAACTCTTATAAAAATTCTCAAAATCAATATCCACCTTTTAATTATTCAAATCACTTTCGAAATTATCTCATTAAAAAAACTCTTATAAAGATTCTCAAAATCAACATCCAAAACTTGAGATTGCCTTGAAAGTAAAAACATCACGATTCACCACACTCTAGGGACCTTTCCAAACAGAATCATGTCGATGTTCATTGGGTTTGAGAACACTAAAGTCATAACTCAGCTTGTTTTTTCTAATTTCAATTATCAGAAATAACAGACTTTATGGCATCTATCTCATGTCAACTTACAATTTGCAGGGCACCACAGAATAAGTGCCTTTGAGCAAAGCCAAATTTAATATGAAATAATTTATATTTCTATGTTTATAGAGTTGACAAAATAAAACTTGTATGGTAGATTCTGGGTTGATCATAAAATTCATTATTATTTATATAATATGAATATGATCAAATTCGTTATTATTTATATAAATATGATAAGGAAAGTTAAACCATGGGAATTGTTTCACAGAAAACTTCTTTTCATCTAGCATGAAGGGGAATAACCATAAACAAAATTCAGCTAAAAGAAGAATCATACACAAAACTAAATTATATTAGAGAAGTGAAAAACTAATTTGCAAAATAAAATTGTGATTTGTATTGAGTGGAAAATGGTTGAGGGTAACTGAGTTGAAGCAATTAAATAAATAAATAACACATCATGAAGGGGTTTAAAAATTTAAAATAAAATATTGAAACCTATTTTATTAAACAACATTTTTTATCTTCCTGAAGAGAAAACATTAAAACGGTCATTTGCGCAGTGATGTAGTGGTAATTCGTAGAACTTACTCCCAAACTTGAGTGGTCAAGATATGAGGACATGTGACAGTTCAAGTGTGAAATATATGATGTCTTTACCAAAATTTCTCAATAGGATTCACACAAACAATAATGCATGTGAAACCATCCATCAAGAAATCATATATGTATCTGAATACAACTCAATGGAAAGTAATATTGAATCTAATTTACATTGGATCTAATTTACAGGGGAGATGATTATCTGCTCTGTACATTTGCCCTTTTAACATACACCTATGACAAGGTTGTGCAGTGAACATGCTAATACAACAGAAGCAGCAAGCTGCTTCTGCTTGAATGGTAGAGGTCTACTTATTATCAAGCATAATGTAATGTTTGTCTAAGTATTGATTTGTTATGGATCCCAATATCACCACCAGCAATGCTCCAAAATGAATTTCCATACCCGTTCCAAGCTTCATCAACAAAATGGGATGCTGCCACCACTGGCAACAATCATGATGCAGAGTCTCAGCACAAATTCTGGAAGACGATTGATGTGAAAACTGTGCTGCAGAGATTGCAGCATCCAAGTATCCATCCAAATCACCTCTTGGCTGCAACTCTTCACAGTTGACAGCTCCCAAGTTGACACTGCACTTTTCTTGTCTGAATGGAAGCTCCTAGATGGAGCAACCAGTACTAATGTCTGATTTTGACAAAGGTTTATCTGAAGTTAGAGAGTTGCCTCTACAAGTGGTCAAGACTCACAACAACCCATTGACCATGGGGAATTGCAGACCAATTAGACCAGTCAGCCACATCTCCATATTTACAACCTGCGGCCAGTCCCATCACTCTCTGCCTAGGAGAAGGCCTTGGGCAAAGCTCAATTGACCTATTGACCTCTGCATTGGTTTCCCCTGTTTGGCTTGGGATGCCAAGTGATGGAATGGGAGTACTCGGGTAGGAATTCCATGCTTAATCCCCAAAATCTAAATTACTGGTTGGGGACACTGAAACCCTAATGGCATCTTCCTTCATGGTAGAGCAATCCTCCTTTAGAAAAGGATGGTTCAAAAGCTCTGTATTGGTCCATCTCTTCTTGGGGTCTCTCTGAAAACATTTCTCTTGGAAATCCTGGATCTGAGGTGAAAGTGATGCAGGCAACTCTGGTAGCTCTTGTGTGCATCCAATTTTATACATCGCGGTAAGGGGATTGGAAACATTGCTCCATGGAGGCCTGCCAGTGGCCATCTCCAGTACGGTACAGCCGAGAGACCAAATATCAAAAGCAGGCCCCTGCTCCACTTGGTTCACTGCCTCTGGAGCCATCCACAGAGGAGTCCCCCTTAATTGCAGTGTCTCCTAGCCCTCCTCCTTATCCACAAGTCTCTTGGCAGAACCAAAGTTAGCAAGCTTCACACCATTGTCACCCACAAGAACGTTCTTGCCCTTGATATCACAATGCACAATCCCCTGCCTGTGGAGGTAATCGATCCCACGTAGGATGCCACGAGTGTAGGCTCTGATCACAGATTCGTTGAGCTGCCTACCAAACTTAACCAGCAGATCCCCCACACTGCCACCCGGAATGTACTCCATGAATAAATTGTGCGTCCTCACACCATTCACGACGCTGTAATTATGCCCCAGGCAGCGAACAACGTATGGAGAATTCATACACCGCAAAATCTTGTATTCATTATCCAATGCCCAACTATAACCAGTTGTGGATTTGACTGCAAAGATATGGCCATTAAAGCTGTTCTTGGCGAGGCTTACTATCCCATGAGCTCCGACCCCAATAATGGCGCCCCTCACCCATCCCTCCTCGACTTCATTCTCCATTCCCACCCAACTCAACAATACACAAGATGAATGTTTGTGTTTTGAATCGTGCAGACCCTCCGACGTGTTGTGGTAAGGTTGTAGAGGGTCTGTGAGAAAATGGCAGGCGCACAAAACGGCTTTCAGATGCTGGCGTTGCTTTTCAAAGCGGCCGCCGACTTTTAGCAAGCTGCCTTTTTTGCGCGTCTGTGATTGGAAATACAGAACATAGGCCAAGAAAAGGAGAACCAAAGGGAGTAGTCTACCCGACCTGCAGAGCGGAATCGTAGAGCGGGAAGCACCGGGGGAGCTACAGAGTGGAATCGCAGAGCGGGAGAGCGCCGGGTCGAAGAGTAATTATAGTGAGCGTGCGGGTGACCATTTCGAACCGGCCATAATACTCCAGCTCATCCCCAATCGGTCAGGGGATGTTAGGCGCCTGCATTCGGATTTTTTTGTCAGAGAATGAGAGGGAATGTCAGGACTGTCAGGGGAGGGTGGCAGAGAAAGAGGGTGGCGGAGCTAGGGGATGGTGGCGGAGGGCAGAGAGGTTTCCGGTGGCGAGAGCCGGACGATTTTCCGGCCGGTGCCGGAAAACAGGCCATTCTACAGCCTAGGTAGACTACTCCTATAAAAATCCATTATTAGAGTCCTATTGGGACAAGT
>APFE031289351.1:248986-284016 GCA_000404065.3 Pinus taeda
GTATTGCACTATAGCGATGTAATAATATATAAAAAAAAATTGAAAAATTATGATCCTTTTGTCTAGTAGTATTTCCGTCGTTGGGCAATGAAAACTTTCAGGTAATTCACCAATAAATACAAAAGAAACATGTTTGATTCCAACCAAAATAGAACCTAATACACTTTTATTGCGTAAACATTTTCCGACCTTTCCACCAATTCGAAATGTTGTCGGTAGGAAGAAGAATTAAGAAAAAAATCTTGTGTGAGACGAGAATTATTTTAATGTTTTTTCTACATTTTGTAGTATAGGCATTGAGTTCTCCCCATAGGAAAAGTTGAGTGGCAGTCATAGCCTCTTCATCGAATTAATGGTCCGAAACAATTTCCATTCTCAGTATGTGGGCAAATTTATTTGATGAAAGGAAGAAAGACATAGAGGAAGTAATTAATGGCCACTGAAATGCATAGTGGGAAGGAATTATTGCACTGCCTTAGCATCGAGGGAAGGTAAATCAACCAAGAGAAATAAAATCATGAATGTGGCTTTAAAATCCATAAAATTTCTATCCTCTCATAAATCATGATAAGGGATCACCATCTAATATCATTGCATCAAAATATACATTTTATTATTAACATATCAAGAGAACCAGTTGTTTTTGACATTTGTTTCAGGGATAGAGATATTTTGACAAGCCAGGTTCTCCATGTCTATAACATCATGAGACATACCAGGAAATTCTTATAGACATCTTCCAACCATTTTCCAATCCAATGGGATGGCCCACCAATCGGCTATATTTGTCTGGATGGATTAAGAATTAACCCTAGGAAAATTGTTCAATTTTCCATGTAGAAATGAAAATACAGTTTGAATTTTAAAAATATATCATATTTTGTACTTTATTCATTGGAAAGTATCCAATCTAGATCCATATTAACCCCATATCTATCAAGCGTCGAGAGGGATCAAATATCTCGAGGTGAAAAGTTCTTTTTTGAGTGAAACTTGATCCCTCTTGGTGCTAGATAGATCTGGGGTTAAGATGGATCTAGGTTGGTTTCAGTCATGTGTGGTGTCAAAAATATAAGTTGAAAATATAATTAATTTTTTCATGTTAAATATATTTAACATGTCTTTGTGGTTGGTTGTCTTTGTCGATATTCTCTTTGATATTCTATTTGACATTTTCTTCTTTCTTATTTTTCTTGTTCAATTGCTATTTTTAGTTCATTTCTCTTTTCATCATGTTCTTTAGTTGTCATTTCTAGTTTTTTTCTCTCTTATTCATGTTCCTTACTTGTCATTTCCTCTCATTTTTTCTGTTGATTTCCTATTTGTTGTGTTGTCTTCTTATTTTCTTTGTTGTTTACTTCTTTCCCTATATTCTCTTTGATGTTAGCTATGACGTTCTCTTCTCTCTTATGCTTCTTGTACACTTGTCATTTATAGTGCCTTTATTTGGTCTTCATGCTATTGATTTGTCATATCATGTTATGAAACCAGCTCACAAAAAGATAGAAAAGATAGATCAACGGCTTTAAAATCAGTCTCTTCAAGCGGGCAACCTCCTTTACATTAGCAAAATGAAAAATTCTTGGATGATACAAATGACAAGACCTCCTTTCTATATATAGGAGTCTATGGCATTGCAATATAATCAAAGCCAACATAAAAATAATAATATAAGGGCACAACAATAACAATAGTGGGCTTCTATCGGGTACAATAATAACAATATGGGGACAATAGGGGCACAATAATAATGATAAGGGCTACAATGACAATAGTAATGGGGGAATCACTAGTATTATAGGGACCTAACATGTTGCTCTCATTCAGAAAAGAGTTTTCCTCAACGCTTGAGTAGTTCTGGACACTTTCGTATAAAATTCTCATCCTCCCATGTGGAATCTTCACTGGGTAAGTTCTTCCACTTGATGAGATACTCCTAAATTGATCGATTTCGTAGCTGTCAAGTTCTTGTTTCTGTGACTCCTTTAGGTTCCAATATGATTTTTCATTCCTCGTCAAGTTCTGGAAATATTTTTTGAACTCGGAGCTTTTCACCTATTGTTATGAAACCAGCTCACAAAAAGATAGAAAAGATAGATTCACGCCTTAAAAATAAGCCTCTTCGAGTGGGAAACCTCCTTTACATTACACAAATGAACAATTCTTAAATGATACAAATGACAAGACCTCCTTTCTATATAGAGGAGTCTAAGGGGTCATAATATAATCAGAGCTAACATAACAATAATAATGTAAGGGCACAATAATAACAATAGTGGGCTTCTATGGGGCATAATAATAACAATATGGGGACTACATGGGCACAAAAATATAATAAGGGGGTTATACTAATAACAATAAGGGGTTAGACTAGTAGTATAGTGTCCTAACATGCCCTCTCCTTCAAAAAGTGTTGTCCTCGATGCTTGAGTAGTTCTTGCTGCTTCTGTATAAAATCCTTTTCCTCCCATGTGGAATCTTCAGTGGGTAAGTTCTTCCACTTAATGAGATACTATGAAATTGATCAATTTCTTAGTTGTCGGGTTCTTGTTTCTGTGACTGCTCTAGGCTCCAATATGACTTTTCCTTCCTCGTCAAGTTCTGGAAATATTGTTTGAATTAGGACCTTCTACAACTTTTGAATGAGTGCCCACACTTCTTGGTCCTTCTTCCATTCATACTTTGCTTCATTTATCCAATCTAGTTGGATAATATAAATGGCGCACAACAATGCTTCCACATCCTCATCCTTTCTTAAGGGTGCATCTGCCACAACATTTTGCTTCACTTTTTTGTAGATGATTTCAAAGTCATAACCCAACATCTTTTTGACCCATTTTGTTTCTCTTCGAAGGATAATCTTTGTGTTATAGACATATTTGGGCACTGCAACCCCAATCATACATGTCCATAAACCAAGGGCTTCTAAGTCCCTAAAAGTGTTGTTTCATACCCTAAAAGAGCAAGGTCAGTTGATTACATCATCTCCTAGAAATTTTCCAAGAGAAACTACTCTGAAATGGTCAAAGCAAGACCATACAGAATGCCCAGTGCAAAGGGTGCAATGCATCTCACCATGAAAAAAATGTGATGCATACTGGAAAGCCCTTCTGTAGTGTGCGATGAGCGAGAGCAGACAAATGGCACAAGCAGTTTGCTAAGTGGAGAACCTGAGAATCTTCTAGAAGCTGCTCATTTGACACTTGCCTCTCTGAGTTCGCCCAAGGACGAGTAAGAGATCATGAAATCTCCAAGTGGAACCAAGAACTATTAGAGAGATGACACTAATCAAAATCCCAGAAGCTGACTCACCCCCCTGCAAATATCTATAAATGGATCCCTCATTCCAGAGATCCAAAGGTTGGAATTTGGTAATTTGCAAAGAGGTGCTGCTAGTTTCTCTTTGAAGACATTGTTGGGTGATCTTGCTTTGTGTGAGGTGAAGAGGGCTTTCAAGTTGGGAGGATGGCACTGGGTTAGACCAAGTGGTTGTAATCCTCTCTTCTACTACTTTTACTAATAAAGCTATTTGGGTTTTCGTCCATATTCTTGTGTATCTTTGAATATTGTGTTGATATAGGCATTTGTATGGTCAATATATATCTGATCCGATATTGTTTACAATGAAAGATCTCTATGCTTTGATGGTATTATGCTGTTGTGAATCTACAGGTGCTCTTTGAAGCAGGACAAGTAAGGAAGCGGTGGTAAGATTCTGTTAAAGGGGAAAGGAAACAAGCAAGGAGCCAAGTGGAACACTGAGGTTGGTACTCTCTGCTTCTTTCTCATCTCTCTCGTAAAGGAAAAAAAGTAACTTTAATCTGTTTGTTTCTAAGATAGCTACTTGTCTTAGTGGGACTAACAACTCTAAATAGACACTAGATTTCCCGATAACAAAATGGCGACTCCGTTGGGGAGTAATTAGTTTGATTGCTTGTCTCTATTTGTTTGATTCATAAACCATAGACGGAGCTTGAAGTTAAGCCAGCTAGCCTTCGAACTGCATTTTCTATGCAAGTGCAAAGTAGATCAACGCTACTTCAGTCAATCTCCAGGTTTGTTTATGAACTGAACAATTGACTTGCAAACATCCTAAGTGTCCTAGAGATAGCTTGAGTAACCTCATTAGATCAGCCCTATACTTTGTAGTTACTGACTATCATTTGCTCGGCCTAAATCCCTGAACTAAACTACAAACTGTGACCAAAAACCAAGTTAAAGTCTCGTTCCTTGACCATCGCACCCTCTCCTTTAGGAAATATGGATGCATCGCACCTCTCATGTGCAGTAGGTGGGATGCATCCCTGTTTCCCTGTGTTACAGGTGCGATGATCAGACAAGACTAGATCTGCCTCCAGATTTTGGTTTTTTCTTCACTCTCTTCAGTTTTATTCAGGAGTTTTGTTGTCTATGATCAATAAACCACTATTGAAACCCCCTTTCTTTGCATCATCCAACCTCTATTGTATAAATAATTGTGAATGTTTTTATGTATTGTGTGCCATTTACAGTTCTGTTTTACGAAGAAGTAGCTTAATCGAATTGTCTTCTGTTGATTTGGAAGTGTCGCAAGTGTCGTTTTCAGTCAAAGAAAAGAATCCTACTATTCTTGATAGTCGATTGTATTGTTACTCTTGTATTTGATCTGAATTAGTAGTATTTCAAGTGTCGAAAGCAGTTTTCAATTCAAAATCGCAAAGTGTCGTCTTGCCTTCCTGTCGTTTTTGAAAAGAAAATCATTAGTATTGTTGCTTTGAAAGAAGAAATAATTCAGATTTGTATTTAACATTCTTTTTGTCATTCACACATTAAGAAAGCAGAAAACAAATACATGCACATGCATTTGCATTTAAAATGCTTGTTGATTTGGATTTAGGACAGTGCATCTAGTGTGTGCTCTCTGCTCTATGTTGAAAGGATTTCATTTCTCTTTCCTTAGTAGTTAGGATTTTCATTACAAAAAGAAGATTAAAGGACTGTTTATCATCTTAGATTGCATTTTAGGAATTGCATATATACATCACGCGGTGAACCTGAAAGGAAAATTTCTTAAGAAAGATCAACTATAAAATAAATTTAATGAACATAAAAACGCTTTGGAACCTAATGCACAACATCTAGAAGTCTAGGCTAGAGACGTATTCCGGCGTCGTAAAGCCTGGTAACTGTTGCTTTCATCGTAGGTTGGGTGATTCCTCCTCTTTGAGATGACAAGTGCTAGTATGGACTTGTGCTCCCACGTATCATCAAGTATATACTGGGAGACCACAATAGGCTATATCATTTATCCTTAGAAAGCCGTGTCTGCCGCCCTATCGATCGCAATGCACTGAACACAACATTCGGGAAGATTGACTGTCGTACTGTAAAAAGTATTCTACAGTTTTGCAATTGGTTTGGTAATCCCTCTATCTAGATTTCCAGAGTAGTCTCTTTCATTCCTTTTCAGACTCATTAAAAGAAAAGGTCCATCTAAGCACTTGTCACTTTGGGTTCATTAAAAATTGAAGGTGACTAGAGTCATCTTTAGCTTTTTCTTGACTCCTAAAAATTGAAAAAGCAAGTTGTGTCAAAGCATCTAAAATTTATTTTAATCGGAATAACGTCACTGTTCCCTCATTGGTCTTAGGTTGAAGAAATGGAGTCCACCAACCAAGGATTTCCCCTTGGGGGAAATCCTAATCCTTTGTCCTCTTGGGGAGATGTTGGTGCACCTCATATGGCCACATTATCCCTTCTAGGACTGCCAATTGGCCTGCTGGTATGGCTTTTCTCGACCTCTGTCATCCAAAACACTGTGGTAAATGAACAATTGAATTAGCAACTAGATGATACCAGAGTCCCCGCAACCTTCTACTTCGTTTGTCTCTCCCTCCCCTTCTTCCTCTTCACTTGGTAAAGATAATAAAACTAGAAACCAAGTAACTGAGAAGAAGAAGAAGGGGAAGGAGAAGAAGAAGAAGGAGCCAACGGCAAAAAGGGGCAAACGTGCATCGTCTAGCAAAAATCCACACACTGCACCGTCCAAAACTAAATCTCCATGTGTCATCTACAAAGGGGACCACTATCACCGAGATTGTCCTTGCATCACACGGATCCTAAGGGACTGGTCTCCCCAATTGCACAATCCGGTGTCGTCAACCTCTAACGATCATGTTGAAAGTACGTCGTCAACTAGTGAAAGTGAAGTCATCGGACAAAAAGGAAAATCTAAATTTCCCTGCAGACTATGTGAAGGCGATCATGCCCTCCATCGTTTTCCCTTCCTGGGCAAAGCTAAAAGAGTCTTGGATAATCATCTTATATCACCGCAACGACTCCCTCCTGGGTACAAGAAACTCTTGCCGAATCCATCGCTAGTTGAAAATCCGACTAACCCGCCCTTGGAGTCGGTCGAAGCACCTATCATTGAAGATAAACCCTCTGAGTCCACATCATACCAAAGTCAACAGGTCGAGATGGCAGTCGACCCCATCCTGACTTCAGAAGATTTACCTTCAGATGATACAGTCACCGAAGAGAATGAGAACGACACTGTTCAAATTCTTTTCGTAAACACAGACTTCGATGAACATGGGGGCAATCTACCCATTTCTTTACCACAGGAAGGAAATTTGTCAGAGTTGTATCTGGCAGTTTATTCGGTCCCACCTCCAAGCAAACTAGTTGTTTCCTTCGATTGGAATCTACTAGGCAGACCCTGTTTACCATCTAATGTACCATTTCGAATCATAGTGCAAACTTACAAAACGATCATGGTTGGTACCGTCATAGATGAAGGGGCTTCTGTGAGTATCCTTTCCTCAACTTCTTGGAAAGCGCTTGGTTCACCATCGCTTTTTCCTAAGATGCGATATCTGACATGCTTTAATAAAGGAACCAGTCGGCCGTTAGGGATCCTTCCAAGTTTGCCTATAACTTTGAGAATGAGAACTATTTATCTGAACGTAATGGTAGTCCAAGGACCTTTAGATTACAATCTACTCCTTGGGAGTGACTACATTTATAGCATGGGAGCCATCGTCTCCTCACTCTTTCGAGTAATGTGTTTTCCACATGAAGGCAGAGTGGTCCAGCTTGTAGACTAGCTTTCATTCCCCGGTTCACACATAGCTAATAGTCAAATGCCATCCCTAATAGGTATTTTTGCATGAGGAATGTCTCATCAATCTCCAGTTCATCCACCTGAATAGCGAGAGTGATTTGATGGTGAGGACTGAAACCCAGGGGGTATGCACCCTAGTTTGCTTCGGCAGGGAAACTTCAGGTATAGGGTAGGCTTCCGCAAAGGATATATGACTGGTCTGACACACCCATCCGTTTAGGAAAATGGGATTAGACCGGAATAAGATACCTCTGTTAGAAGGTAGGCCTTTCCTGATAGAACAAATGTTTTGTCTGCAAATTGAAGGGTAACCTGGAAAGGTAGGCCTCTCCCGATAGAACAAGTGTTTTGTCTGCAAATTGAGCGGTAACTGGGAAACTCTACTTCGTTATACCTGGGGGCATGCAAACGTTTTGCGTGAAAGTGAAAAGCGACCATTTATTTTCTTAGTTTGTAGGTTCTTAACCATTTAAACTCGTAGGATTGGTCATTCCTATCTTACATAATAAAAGGAGTTGGAGCATAATTTCGAATGGTGCAAGTTCCCTAAAAAATGAACCTATCGATGAGACATCCTTATTATACGACTAGCACGAGAAGTTTTACGCGAAGTTCAAGCTCGTTAAAAATTAAACCTAGCAATGAACATATGTTCCACCAGAGTTTAAGCTCATTAAAAAATGAACCCGCCTCCGGTAAATAACCATTGTGAATGATTATCATTAGCTTTTGAGCCTTGGTCATGTTCTTACCATCACCTCCACTCTGTTTTAGCCAACCATTCGCCTCCATTTGATTGTTTACCCCTTTTGAGGAATAGCTACAATGAGTGATCCTATTAGCCACCTTCTTTACAATTGCCGTGATTTGGAAGTTCCAAACCTTACCTAGAACTAGCTGCTATCTGAAAACATCACTCGTTCCTTAAAAAAACGAGTCTCCTTTAAGCTCTTTTCATCTGACTCGTAAAATATGAAAATATTCCCGAGCAATCGGCCTCTCTAGCTCATTAAAGTGATTGGAAGTGCTATCCCTCCTCTAGATTTTAATATTTTTGGACCTGAGGGATTATTACACAAAAAGATCGAGCGTTTGTCTTGTTCGACTCGTTAAAACTATCGAAAATTCATCCCTTTCGCATTGTTTTATACTTTTTCGGACTTAAGGGTTATATTACGAAAAAGGAATATTGGAGTCTTCTTTCCGTCTTTTTTCAGACTCTCTAAATTTGAAAAGGACCGAGTTATCCTTGTCGTTAAACTCATTAAAACAATGAAAGATCTCTATGCTTTGATGGTATTATGCTGTTGTGAATCTACAGGTGCTCTTTGAAGCGGTATAAGTAAGGAAGCAGTGGCGAGATTATGTTAAAGGGGAAAGGAAACAAGCAAGGAGCCAAGCAGAAGACTGAGGTTGGTACTCTGTGCTTCTTTTTCATCTCTCTCGTAAAGGAAAAACAAGTAACTTTAATTTGTTTGTTTCTAAGATAGCTACCTGTCTTAATGGGACTAGCAGCTCTGAATAGACACTAGATTTCCTGATAACACTTTGTTCTAAGAAATATTTAATACTATCATGATCCATTTTTACCTTGAAGTGTCTTCCAATTAGGTAAGGTCACCATTTCTTAAGTGCGTGTAGTATTGCCAACATTTCCTTCTCATAAATAGCTTTCTTGAGGGACATTTGTTTGTATGTATGTAAACATAAAAATACCCATTCACCTACATCAAAACTTCTTTCATTGTGATGTTGATATGCCTATTGTTTCATTTGATTCTACACCAAAGTGGCGTTATCCTTTAAAAGTTGGAGAACTTGTTGTTGATGCTCGATGTGATATTTCACTACTTGAATCTTTTTCTTCTTGAGATGTCCTTCTATATTGAGAGTTTGAGGAGTGGTAATTTCTTCCAATGCATTACAAGATATGGTCGGATTCATTTCTTAATGCTCTATATGATCTTTCACTTCTTGAATATTTTTCTTCTTGATATGTCCTTCTATATTGATAGTTTGAGGAGTGGTAATTCCGGCCATTGCATTACAAGATATGGTCAAATTCATTTCTTGTTTCTTAATGTGGTCTTTCACTTCTTGAACCTTTTTCTTCTTGATATGTCCTTTTATCTTAAGAGTTTGAGGAGTAGTAATTCTTTCTAATGCTTTACAAGATATGGTCAAATTCATTTCTTCTTTCTCCAGGGTTGATTCCTGGTGTATATACTCTTCTTTTGACGTTTCTTGATCCTTTTCTTCCTCCTCTTCATAATCTATGTAAAATATTTTCTTCTCAGCACACTTATGACCTTTAGTGCATTTGCTATCACAATTGTAACAAAGCCCTTTTTCTCTTTTTTCTTCCAATTGTTGTGGTGCCACCCTTGTAGGTTGTGGAAGGCTAGGATAAACAACACTTCCATGTTTATAGTTGTGAGTGGTAGAATTCCTTTTGCCATAATTTTTCTTTCCACTTTTCTTGTCAACCTGAATGCCTTCTCTAATGAATCAGGTTCCCAAAGACGAACCTCATGTTGAATGTTATCCTTTACAGTCCCTATGGAGACATCAATCCTCTGCTTCTCTGGAATATCATTTTCCCTTATATTCAATTTTTGAAAGTCCTCAATGTGCTCTGCCATTGAATACTTTTGTTTGAGATTTATCAATTGGCTAAAGAAGGTGTTTCTCTTTGTATCCTCATAATGTGCTATCATTTCTCTGTGAAAATTGACCACATGACAAGTGGTTTACGAGAACAAAGCCCTTTATACCATAAAAATTGATTTGGTTATAAATAATTAGATGCAATACATACCTTTTGTAATAGTGGTACACCATGTAGGTCAAAACATTTCTCCATCTGTAGTATCCAATTTACCAGATCCTTGCCATCAAACTTCCTCATTTCGCTTTTTCTTGATTTTAGGAGCTCGATCTTGAAACGACTATAAGTCTTTAATTTCAGATCTTCCAATTTTGAGATCGTGACTTGCAGTATTCCTCTACATCCTCTTTCCAATGCCACCAGTGTGATCGAAATTGGATTCTCCAAGAAAGAGTTATGTATAATCTCCCAAGACAACCTAATTATACAACTTTTCAGAATAGCGAACTTGTATGACATGCCACATGTCACTTCCTTGACCTTCGGGTCTAAAAAATATATACAAAAGACTACAATCCGTTCTCTTTCTGTAACGTCTTACGAAATTTCAATCTGATGCTCAAAGAGAAAGTTATGACGATTTTCCTAAGGTGACCTATTTAAGATGTAATTCGGGAGTCTGCAAAAACTCTAACTTCCTCAGATCATATATCTGAAAATATAGCGAGACAAGATCTGAAATTTGGACCCAAGGTTCAAACTGGTTTCTTCTCAAATGGATTTTTTTTAATCTTCTGAAACTTCGTAGTGAAAACTTTATAGCGAAAATTCCATGATGGCATGTTTTAGATGAAATTCTGGAGCTTGCAAAAACTATAACTTCCTCAGATCATATCTCCAAAATAATAGCGAGACAAGCTCTAAAATTCAGACTCCAGGTTCAACGAGATTTCATCTCAAATGGGTTTTATTTTTAGCTTCTGAAATGTCGCAAAAATAAAGTTATAGCAAAAAGGCCACGATGCCCTGTTTGGAGCAGCAAAAACCCTAGAATCAAAAGCTTTGATACCAAATGTTATGAAACCAACTCACAAAAAGATACAAAAGATAGATGAACACCTTATAAATAAGCGTCTTCGAGGGGTAAACCTCCTTTACATTACACAAATGAACAATTCTTAGACGATACAAATGACAAGACCTCCTTTCTATATATAGGAGTCTAAGGGGTCATAATATAATCAGAGCTGACGTAACAATAATAATGTAAGGGCACAATAATAACAATAATGGGCTTATATGGAGCACACTAATAACAATATGAGGACTACATGGGCACAACAATATAATAATGGGGTTGTACTAATAACAATAAGGGGTTAGACTAGTAGTATAGTGACCTAACACCTATAACCTTCTTTAAGCATGAAACATTGAAAAATAGGTGCACTCAGGATGCTGTAGGAAGATCCAATTTGTATGCCATAGTACCAATCTTTTGCAACACATTGTATGGACCATAATATTTTTGTGATAATTTATTATCCTTCTTAGCTTGTTTGAGGGACATTTGTTTAGGTGGTTGTAACTGTAGGAATACTGAGTCACCTACATCAAAACTTCTTTCGCTACGATGTTGATCTGTCTGTTGTTTCATTTTATTTTGTGCCATAGTGAGGTTATCCTTTAAGAGTTGGAGAATTTGTTGTTGATGCTAGATCTGATCTTCAACTGCTTGAACCTTAGAATTTTCTCTTAAATATGATGTCATGGATGGTAGATAATATCCATGAAGTGCCATAAATGGGGTCATTTTTGCTGTAGTATGGAAGCAAGTGTTATACCACCATTGAGCCAAAGCCAACCATTTGGCCCATTGTGTTGTTTATTAGAGACAAAGCAATGAAGATATCCTTCCAAACATTTGTTTAGTATCTCAGCTTTCCCATCAGATTGAGGTGATAAGATGAGCTATGAGCTAAATGAGTACCAAGACAGGAAAATAATTATGTCGAAAAATTTCCAATGAAATTGGGATCTTTGTTGCTTACAATGATCTTTGGGTTTCCATGTAGCTTTTGAATTGTTTCCATAAATGCAGTAGAAACTATATTGGCTTTAAATGGATGAGATAATGCACAAAAGTGTACATACTTGGTAAGTATGTCAACTACCACCACGATGACACTCTTTCCTTCGAACTTGGGTAAACCTATGATAAAATCCATTGAAACCTCCTCCCAGTGTTGGCTTGGAATGGATAAATGTTGTAATAAACCTGGGGTCTTAATTGTTTCAACTTTATTTTGTTGGCAAACCAAACATTCCGCCAAAAAATTTTGATATTTGTTTTAAGGCCATCCCAAAAAAAATTATTCTTAACCATGTGGTAAGTTTTTAAAAATCCTGAGTGCCCTCCTAAGGGAGAAGTGTGCAATTCCATAAGAATCTTTTGTTTGAGTTGAGAATTCTTACCTAGGTATAAGCGATCTTTGTACCATAATGAATCATTTTCCAACTAAATGTATCAAATGTATTGGGATCTTGTTTGTAACTTTTAAATGAGTTCCCACACTTTTTTGACATTCTTCCATTCATCCCTTACTTCATTTATCCTATCTGGTTGGATAATAGAAATGCCGCAAAGCAATGCTTCTACATCCTCATCATTTCTTGAGAGTGTATCTGCCACAACATTTTTCTTCCCCTTTTTGTAAATGTTTTCAAAGTCACAACCCAACATATTTGTGACCCATTTTTGTTGCTCTTCTGAAGATAATATTTGTTCTAAAAAGTATTTAAGACTATCATGATCCGTTTTTACAATCAAGTTTCTTCCCATTAGGTGAGGTCGCCATTTCTTAAGTACATGTATTATTTCCAACATTTCCTTCTCATAAATAGCTTTGTGTAAATATTTTCCTTTGATTGGATGAATTTCGAATGAAATGGGTCTTTATTCTTGTATTAAAACAACACTAATTCCATTTCCTAGGCATCACATTCCACAATAAAGGTTTTTGTGAAGTCTGACATAGCTAAGGCTGGTGCTTGGAACATTGCCTCTTTAAGATGTTCAAAGGCCTTTTTTGCTTATCGAGTCCATGAAAATGCATATTTCTTCAATAATGTTGTTAGATGTGCTACTATTCTCCCATAATTATTAACAAACATGCGATAATACCCTATCAACCCGAGAAATTCTCGCAGATACTTTATGGATGTGGAGATTTTCCATTCCTTAATGGCTTTAATTTTTCTACTGTCTACCTTAACACCTTCATGAGATACAATATGACCCAAATATTCCACCTATTGTACTCCAAAGAAACATTTGGAGCTTTTTGCATATAATTCTTTCTCCTCCAGTAGTTTGAGCACCCTATCAACATGTTGAACATGATCCTTCCAAGACTTGTTGTAGATTAGTATATCATCAAAAAATACTAACAAAAATTTTCTAAGGAAGGGTTTGAAAATGGAATGCTTGAAACCTTGAAATGTCGAAGGTGCATTGGTAAGGCCAAAAGGTATGACCAAAAATTCATAATGACCCTCATGAGTTCTAAATTTTGTTTTCGGAATGTCTTTAGTCTTCATTATGATTTGATGATATCCTGAACGAAGATCCAACTTGGTGAAGTAAATTGATCCATGCAATTCATCCAATAATTCATCAATGATAGGAATGTGAAATTTATCTTTAATAGTGATCTTGTTGAGTTCCCTATAATTTGGACACATGCGTCATGATCCATCCTTCTTGTGCACCAATACTATTGTTGTAGAGAAAGAACTTTGACTAGGTTCAATTATACCAGCCTCTAGCATTTCTGCAACCATACGTTCAATTTTACTCTTTTGAGCATAGATATATTTGTAAGGCCCGATGTTTGGAGGAACACTTCCTGGAATCAAATGAATATCATGATCATGACCACGAATAGGTGGGAGGCCTTTTGGAGTCTCAAATACCTTGGAATGATTTTCCAAGACTTTTTGGAGATCTGGAGAAATAGATGATTTCGATGTGGGAACTTCTAGTGAACATAATTGTGCAATTATGTCTCGTTGTTCTTTATTTAGAAGCTTTGTGATTCCATTAGAGCTGATTATCTTTCCTGGTTTCCTTGTGATACCCCCTTAATTCAACTCCTCTCCTTCCGAAAAAAATTTCATAAAAAGTTCTTGAAAATTAAAAGATATTGTACCCAAGGATTGTAACCATTGGACTCCTAGTACAACATCAACACCACCCATTGGAATGGAAAGCATTGAATACATATTCTCCCATGGATAGCTTGATATTATTGCACTTACCAGAGCAATTTATGGTTCCTCCACTTGCAACCATCACTTGACACTCTGGTGTTGGATATAGGAAGAACTTCAATTACTTCGCTATCTTACAATGAATAAAACTATGGGTACTACCTTAATCAATGAACATTATTACCCTTTTCTTCTTGATATGTCCTTCTATCTTGATAGTTTGAGGAGTGGTTATTCCAACCAATGCATTACAAGGTATGGTCGGATTCATTTATTCTCTCTTTAGGGTTTGTTCCTGGTGTGTATCCTCTTCTTTTGATGTTTCTTGTTCCATTTCTTCTTCCTCTTCACAATCTAAGTAAAATAATTTCTTCTCGGTACACTTATGACCTTTAGTGTATTTTCTATCACAACTGTAACAAAGCTATTTTGTTGTTTTTTCTTCTAATTGTTGTGGTGTCAACCTTCTAGGTTGTGGAAGCCTAGGGGAAACAACACTTCCATCTTTATAGTTGTGATTGGTAGGCTTCCTTGTTGCCATAATTTTGCTTTCAATTTTTCTTGCCAACTTGAATGCCTTCTCCAATGAATCAAGTTCCCAAATGCGAACCTCATGTTGGATTCTATCCTTTCAAACCCATATGAACACATCAATCCTATGCTCTTCTGGGATATCTTTTACCCTTATATTCAATTTTTGGAATTCCTCAATATGCTCCACCATTGGACCCTTTTGTATGAGATTTATCAAATGGCTAAAGAAGGTGTTTCTCTTTGTATCCTCATAATGTGCTATCATTTCATCGGTAAAAATTGACAAAGTGACAATTTATTTATGGGATCAAATCCATCGATACCATACAAACTGATTAGGTTCCAAATATAAGGTTGCAATGCATACCTTTATGTGTTTTGCACATTATGGAGATCGAAATATTGTTCCATTTGTAGTATCCATGTTACGGATCCTTGCCATCAAACTTCCTCATATCGATATTTGGAACGTGGTGGGCCTTTACTCCAATATTAGAGTCTATGAAATCATGATTAACATTTATTTTGCTATCATCATGAGTTTTCTCAACTACCTTTTCGCCATTAGGAAGCCTTTCTTGTAGAAACTTTGTCAAACCTTCCTTCAAACCTTCCACATATTTCTTCAAATTTTTTTATTTTATCATTCCTTCAATCATGATTAACATTTATTTTTTCCTCATTCCTATTTTTTTCTACTGTCTTTTCTCCATTAGGAATCCTTTCTTGTAGCAACTTTGTCAAACCTTTCTTCTAACCTTCCATGTCCTTCTTCCAATCTTCAATGTTGTCTTTCATATCATCCACATTAGCTTCCATGCATTTCTTTAAACCATCCATATTATCTTCCACGCCTTTCTTTAAACCATCCATCTTAGCTTCTGTTACTTTTTGTGAGAGTGAAATTTGTTGCACTTGGTCTCATACTTTTGATATATCATGTTGCATTTCTTCCTCTTCATAAGTCATGCTAGATCTTTTAGCTTTCTTACTAGGTGTTTCCATTTTCTTTCTTCGGGGCATCAATTAATGATAATTATTCTTCACTATTCCCTTTTAATTCCTTAATTTTTCAAACCAAAGTTATGCAAATTTTTAAAATAACTACACACTTTTTTCACTTTGTAGGAGCTTGATATTGAATCTGATATATCTCTAAAATTTTGGGTCTCCAAGGTCTGAAATTGTAAACTGTGGTAGCCCTCTAAGTCCTATTTCCAACACCACTAGTCTGATCAAAATTGGATTCTCCAATAAAGTGTTATGCCCAATCTCCCAAGATGACCTAATTATACAATAGGGCGAACTTGTACGAAGTACCATGTGTCATTGTTTCAACCTTCGAACCTAAAAACGATGCACAAAAAATACAGTCCGTCCTCTTTTGTAACTTCTTAGGAAATTTCAATCTGATACTCAGAGAGAAAGTTATGACGATTTTCCCAAGATCACCTGTTTTGGATGTAATTCGGGAGCCTGCAAAAACCCTAACTTCCTTGGATCATATGTCCGAAAGTATAGCGAGACAAGATCTGAAATTAGGATCTAAGGATCCTTGAGATTTTAGCTCAAATGGGTCTTTTTTTAGCTTCTGAAAAGTCGTAGAAAAAAGGTTATAGCGTAAATTCCACGATGAGTTGTTTTGGAGCAGCAAAACCCTAGAATCTAGCCTCTGATACCAAATGTTATGAAACCAGCTCAAAAAAAGATAGAAAATATAGATCAATGATTTCAAAATCAACCTCTTTGAGGGGGAAACCTCCTTTACATTACCCAAATGAACAATTCTTGGATAATACAAATGACGAAACCTCATTTCTATATATAGGTGTCAAAGGGACCGCAATTTAATCAAAGTCGACATAAAATTAATAATATAAGGGCACAACAATAACAATAGTGGACTTCTATGGGGCACAATAATAACAATATGGGGACAACAGGGGCACAATAATAACAATAAGGGCTACAATGATAATAGTAATGGGGGAATCACTAGTATTATAGGGACCTAACATATCCTCTAGATTGTTTTGTTGATTTTATCTTTGTTGTGCATTTTCTTCTATTCTTTGTTGCATCTTTCTTTCTCTATATGCTCTTTGATGTTGTCAATGGCATTCTCTTCTCTCTTATTCTTATTGTACAGTTGTCATTTCTAGTGACTTTATTTGGTCTTCATGCTCTTCGTTTGTCATATCCTCTAGATTTTTTTGTTGATTTTCTCTTTATTGTGCATTCTCTTCTATTCTTTATTGCGCCTTTCTTTCTCTATATGCTTTTTGATTTTATCTATGAAATTCTCTTCTCTCTTCTTCTTCTTGTAAACTTGTCATTTCTAGTACCTTTACTTGGTCTTCATGCTCTTCATTTGTCATCTACTTTATATTTTTTGTTGATTTTCTCTTTGTTGTGAATTTTCTTCTATTCTTTGTTGCACCTTTCTTTCTCTATATGCTCTTTGATGTTGTCTTTTGCGTTCTCTTCTCTCTTCTTCTTCTTGTACACCTGTCACTATTATTTATTGTGCATTTTCTTCTATTCCTTGTTTCATTCTTTGTTGTTATGTTATTCGATATTCTATTTGATGCTCTCTTCTCTCTTCTTCTTCTTGTGCAATTGTCTTTTCTAGTCATTTTATCTGTCGGCTTCTATTGACATGTTCTTCAAGTTCTTCAATTCTCATTTGTTGTGCATTGTCGTGTTCATATATTCCTTGATATTCTCTTTGATATGCTTTATTATTTTCACTTTGTTCCTCACTTTTATCTTTTCTTCTACCTTCTGTGTGTTCATCATACATTTCTTCCAAATTTTCCATTTGTCATTGTTGTTGTTTCCTAACATGTTCACGTTTTTGTATTCTTATATCATCAACATCCACATTATACATCTCGTTTTTATGAGAGGATATGGTAAAGTTAATTATTGTAACATAGAAATCAATGCATTGTCACAAATAAGTATTTTTTTAATATCCACTAAAATTAATGCTTAAATCCATGCATTTAATTTATAAAAAACATAAATATGAAATCAATGCATTTAAGTAAGATGATAAATATTTCTAAAAGATTTAGAAATCATCATAATGCTGAAATCAATGCAATTAATTTAGATGTTAAATATTTTTATAGATTTAAAAAATTACATGACACTGAAATCAATACATTTAGTTTAGATGTTAAATATTTCTAAAAGATTTAGAAAAAAACATAATGTTGAAATAAATGCAATTAATTTAGATGTTAAATATTTCTAAAATATTTAGAAAGCAACATAATGATGAAATCAATTCATTTATTTTAGATGTTAAATATTTCTAAAAGATTTAGAAAGCAACAATACCATGGGCAAATATTGACAAGAGAAAGATAGAGAGAGGGAGGAAGAGAGGGAGAGGAGGGAAGAAAATCTTGATACCATGGGCTAATACCATGGGCCATCTATGTTGTTGATTATTATGTTATGGATCTACACTTTTAATTAGTTTGTTACAATACCATGACTTATTAATACCACATGCCCAAAAACCATAACTTCCTTGAAATCAATGCATTTATTTTAGATGTTAAATATTTCTAAAAGATTTAGAAATCATCATAATGCTGAAATCAATGCATTTAATTTAGATGTTAAATATTTTATAAATATTTAGAAAGAAACATAATGCTGAAATCAATGCATTTAATTTAGATGTTAAATATTTCTAAAAGATTTAGAGAAAAAAAACTAATGTTGAATACAAAGCATTTAATTTAGTTGTTAAATATTTTCTAAGAGATTTCGAAAAACAATATAATGTTGAAATCAATGCATTTGATTTAGACGTAAAATATTTCCAACAGATTTAGGAAAACAACGTAATGAAATCAATTAGATATTAAATATTTTTAAACAATTAAAATTAATTAAAAAGATTAAAAAATAATTTTAAATCTAATATTAAATATTTATAAATGATAAATTTAATGTAAAAAAGATTAAAAACTAATTAAAATCTAATTTACTGAGGATCAACTAAGAATTTAATTTACTAAAGATTTTAAAATTAATTTATCAAAATTAGTAATTTACTAAGATTTAAAAACTAATTTATAAAAAAACATTCTAAAACGAACATCATACTGAAAACGAAAACATTATACACAAAACAAAAACATTATTTTTTTAGACTGTTTTTTTTCAAACCATTATTTATTTAATCAAATTAATAAGTTTTTCTCTTTGATATGCTATATGAGATCAGAATATTGGCCTTGCCTATGAATACCACTAAAAATATATTCAAGTTAATGTATCTTTGTCCTCCAGTGTCTCTTTCTTAGTGTCTTTGATCTTTGTAGTGAATTGTAAGAATAGTTGATCTTAAAAGTGAATTGTAATTATAGTTGATGACAAACTTTTTTTATAGTTTGTAAAATGATACTCCTTTCAAAATGGGAAACCTCATATAAAGAGGCATGTTGTTCATTTGAAATTTTATTATTTAAATATTATAAACTCTTAATTTTATTTAAAATTTAATTTAAATTTCAAAATTTGTAAAGTGTAGCTAATATTAATTTATATTAGAATAAAAATATTGGAAAGTTATATCTCAACTTTTATAGTTAAAATTAATTATAATTTGAAAATCATTAACTACACTTTCCACGACCAAAAAGCGAACAAAATATAACTCATCTTTACAAATTCACTTTTTAATAAGGTCATATTTTATCTTTTCAATGAAAATTGTTATAATAGAAAAAATCCCTAATCAATTAAATAAAAATTATGTTTTGATTTATCATTCTCCACTATTTTTAAATATATTATGGTCTTAAACTTTAACATTATAACACACATCTGTACACATAGTATAATAATTATTTATATCCTTTTGAATTTCTCCCTAGCTATTCATTCGAAAAATCATTTTATTGTGGAGTTATTTTTTCCAAAAATTCGATTTACCAAAATTTTTGTGGAGTTAAACTGCGAATTGTTTTTGGTAATTTGGTAGATATCAAACCACTAGTTTGTAGAGAGATAACTAGTTTACAAAGAAAAATAAATTTGAAAAATTTCAATGGTCAAATAAGATCACTAGTTTATAAAGAAAAAACATTTGGAAATTTGAAAGGAAAAACCATTATAACGCACATATGTACATCTGAGATAATAATTATTTATATCCATTTGAATTTCTCCCCGCTATTCATTAAAAAATTCAATTTACAATGGAGCTATTTTACCAAAAATTTCATTGAGTTAAACTCAGATTTTTTTTGGTAATTTGGTAGATATCAAATACGTATGAGCTTAACTAAATATAATTTAACTATTATTTTTGTTGTAGTAATATTATTATTTTCACTGCACTCGACCATGTAACACTCACTCATCTAACACTTACACATATAACATATAAGAGCTAAGACTCACTCATCTAACACTCTCACATCTAACACTCACCCATATAACTCTCTCACATCCACTGTAAATTGGGTTGTAGAGGGCCTCTAGAATTGGGTTATAGAGGGCCTCTTGAGCGCCTCTTAGAGCAATAACATTCAACTTTAATTTGAATGACAAATTGAAATAAATATCATTTATAAAACTCCAAACGTATTTTAAAATCAGCAAAAGCCTTTTCTTATATAATTTCAGGATTTATGTTTTTTTGTAATTTCTAAAAACAATTATAAAAATATATTTTAAGATTTCCAAAATCTCTTTATATTTATTTTTTAAGTTTTCAAAATGTTAATTTTATTTTTATTTTTATTTTTGTATCATAGAAAAACCAATAGCTTTCTTAATAGTTAACTACTAGTAAATTTTTGGGGTTACAATTTGTTTTCTCTCTATAACCAAGTCTTAAATAGAGGGATCTCAGTTTTCACAGATTTCACATTACGACAATGACAATAACCAATTAATATGTAAATTTATAAAATTAAATAATTATAATAAAATTGCCACCCAAAAATACAACAAAACATAATAATTGAAACGCAAATATTTTATTTACTACATATATATTTATATATCACAATTAAAATATATTAAAAAAAATACATTAGGAATTCAAATAGATCAATCCAGAGTTATATTGTGAAGTTTTTTATCAATTGTGAAGTTTTGTGTCAATTGAGATGATTCATAAATGTTAAAACCAAAAGAAAGTGTTTTAAGATAAACAAATAATCAAATCTATGAAAAACTAAATACTATAAAAATATTCATATTTTTTTTTAATAGTGAAAGTAATGACTTTGTAAAAATTGTTTTAAGAGCAAGGCTTAATTGCATTTATTTAATTCTTAATTAAATTGTCTTAATTTACCAAAAAAATGTAAAATAACAAAGAAGAATAATATATTAATCACGTCAATTCATCACTCCATAAACCAAAATCAATCTTAAAGCACTTCAAAATGTAAAGAGAATAAAAATGTTACAAATAATAATAACATAAAGCCACCCATTTAAATTAAGAGTGATAAGAATAAGCGAAATGAAAAGATGGTAATTTCAAAAACCTAATATGGGGTTTCTTTTCTTTTCACCAAAAATTAACAAGATTATTTAAGAACTTAATAAATGTTCACATACTTGGTGGACCAGTCACCACACTCAATAAATGTTGACATACTTGGTGGAGGAGTCATCTTTATCTAGTTTTTTGTTATAGGATTATATAGGCTTACTTGTAGTTAATGTCAAAGATAAGTTCAATGTTTTTTGTTATAGGATTATATAGGTTTATTTGTAGTTAATGTCAAAGGTAAGTTCAATGATTGTAAGAATTTATTTCTTAATTGTGGGTAATACCATAATTTTTATATATTTAATTGATATTCTTAATAAGAGCTAAACATCACACATCTAAAGAAAGAAATATTTGAACTAATTGATGAAGCTAACTTTGCCAAACATTGCATTATAAATTGTTGATTGAATGCGTGACTTAAGTAATTCACTTTGAGTGAGTAACATAGTTGTCTATTTGTATTCCTTATCTCTCTTTACCTGACATTTCTTCATTGCTGGTAAAGAATTCACAGTTTTGATTAATATGTTTTAGTACCATACAAACATGTCTCCACTACTAGTGAGCCGCCATATCCCTAATGAGTTTGTGTGTGCTTCCCACAATATATATATAGTCCTCTCAAATTCTTCTTTGTTTTGATGCACCCTTATTGGCTTGTATGTATATATTTCATGTGAATTCAGGTCTTAGGAAATATGGGTGATACAAGATTATTTTATATTTTCTGTGTGTATTAGCTTGTTGCAAAGTTTTTCTTAGGTTTTCCCAGCTTTAGTTATTATAGAAATAAACTTTTAATACTTAGTGGGTGGATCTCAAAAGAAATTTCTATAAGAGAAATAATTTTTATGTGCTAACATTATATATAACTCCATGGTAACATACGAGTTCCACCAAAAGCATAAAAATTATATCTAAATTTGCAAAGAACATTCCAACAAACATAGAGATTTCTATATACAATTAAGCACGGTGCTTATGGACATAGACAAGGATTTAATCATATCCCAAATTCTATCACTCTTTTCTAAAAGGTAACAAATCCTTTTGAACTAACAAAAGGAAAGATAAAACTTTAAAAAGTTACATAAATGCTAAATATGTAAGTGAAATTTTGTAAGCAATTGAACAAAATTAAAAGACAATCTAAAATAAACTATTGAATTAAAATACTCTTAAAAAATACCAACATCACAATTACCATAATGAAATAAAGGAAATATGTACAAACCAAAATCTTAATATGTCCTTATCCAAAACAAAAAGAAGGAACTAAATTCTAAAGAAAATGCTAATTTCCATGAAGACATCAATCAATTATTTTAACTAGGTTCTTGCTTTTATAAATTCAGCCATAATGAAATAAAGGAAATATGTGCAAACCAAAATCTTAATATGTCCTTATCCAAAACAAAAAGAAGGAACTACATTCTAAAGAAAATGCTAATTTCCATGAAGACATCAATCAATTATTTTAACTAAGTTCTTGCTTTTATAAATTCAGCCAAAATTGTGCTAGATAAAATTTATTTTATACAAACATGATATGTTTAATTGATGATGCCCATTTTATTAAAAATGAACAAAATAATTTAAAATAAACTACACAAAATTAAAAAAAAATTCTAAGCTAATAGTATAGTTATGACATAAATTTATAAATCATGACATCCCCATTAATTGATTAGACACTCAAAAGGATTATCAAAACTATAGTTGTCAAGTGTAACCAAAATTTGTTTTCATTTTACTCTCCTAAACTATTCTTGCTACCTATTTTTGTAAAATATAATTTCTACTAAACATTTCAAAACGAAATCCTTAAATAATGTCAATTAAAAATATTAAGGATAATTTAGATCTACGAAATAAAATGTTTAATCAATGTTGCTTATAAATACGATTAGTAACCAAGAAAGAGGAGTAATAAATTGTTGGCTTGATGGGGCTTGACTCAGGTTCAACGTTATCTGCACCAACCAATAAAACCCTAACTGCTGGCCCTTTTGGCAAAAACCTACATAGCGCACGCTACAGTCTAACCAAAACCAGTATTGGGGGATGACAGAATTAGGTTTTTGCATCCAGAGGTTTGTGTGATAGGTTCCTGCGGTTCTTGTGTCTTAGATCTACTTTCATGCACCCTTAAGCCTTCCGAATAGACAATTACTGTAAATGCACTTAAACAACTTCGAGATCTTCACGAAGGTTCTTAATTAGTCTTAACATGCATAAATATTACAGATCTACTATTTAGCCACAGAAAAGAAGCAATAATTCAAGTAAATCGTAACACAGAGTGAAGATACATAAACTTGCAGAATTAAGAAATAATACACAAATGCAACCAAATTGGCTCACAACTGTCTTTATTAAGAATAATCGTTCAAGTACAAACTTTTTTTCCTTACACACTCAGTTGTAGGGACCCGTGCACTCAGCTTGCGAACTTACAAATGTCTCTGCACACTTAGCTATAAGAACCTTCCCCTTTCACTTAAGTATAGGAAATAGACCCTTCCTACCTTAGCTTGTTGACCTTACAAAGATTCTTCTCAAAACATTACTGCTTTAGACTCACTACGACTCATCTATATATAACATTTTTCTTACAATACCATGGTCTGTGGACCATGTGCGGATCTCAAAAACCTCCTATCACCTACCTACCTAAGGGACTGAAGCCCCTTTGACTCATACTAGCTTCGCACTCTGCTTCCACATTTCACAAAGACTTTACACTTTATATAAAATTATATTAAATTTAACTCAAAATTTTACCCTCGGGACCCTATCCCAATAGGCACCCAACACAAATTGGGTGACTTACCCTTGAGTCACTCGAATGGTGTAATAATCTTGTCCTGGACTTTGCGAAACTCCACTTTCAGCACCTACAAATCAGCAATACCTTGCACCACGACTTGCTGCACCTCTTCGTCGAGCTTCTCTGTAGTAGGACCTTCCACTGTGAGGCTCATCAACCTTTACGTCTGATGGATGGTCTTCATCTTTTCTTGAACTGACACAGTGAGCCAACATGCTTCCTCTGTCCATGGTAGCTTCTGGGCCCTCAAGATGGCCTCCTTATGTTGTAGTTCTTCAATCGTTGTCTGCAGCTATTGTCCATCTTGTCACTGAGCAAAGTGCTAGACTAGTGCCAAAGTGTGCGTAATAGACTTGATTTCATCAAACTATTGCTTCTTCTCCCTTATATTTGTACCAATCTTCTGCAGAGTGGGGTCCTCTTGCAGAGATGCCAAAGTTCCATGGCCTGTTCAAAGAGATATGTGCAGTCCTTGACTGTTGTATCCAAAGTGTTCATTCCTTCTTTAATTGTTGCTTCACGTTGTTCCTGGACTTCTGGCGGAGTCGTTGGCTGCAACCTTAATTGTAATTCTTTGATATGCATATGTAACTCAAATCGGACTCGATTAATTTCCTCCTATGGTTCCTTGACCGCTACAGCCAACTTCCAAATTCTTTTTGGTGACTTTACGTCTTCGGGAATGTTGAGTTCTGCCTCCGGATTACATGCATGTGTAATGGTTGCGTCCAAGATTTGGTAGCACATGGCCATTTCTTCCTTTTCTTTCAGTGCCTACGCCTTTTCTGCAAATATTTGCTCATTATTGGTCTTCACTTCATTGATTACAAGAAGTGTGCACTGCTCCCTGACCCTTAATTCTTCGAATACTCCTTGATGTAATTCATGGAGTATGTGAATAGGAAGCGCCACGATATTGACACCCAAGTCCTTGAGTTGTGCCAACTGAGTGTTTCCTTCCTCTGACTGTGCTTAAGACTTAGGCTTCTTAAACTTCTTGTTGCGTGCCTGTTGATTCTCTGCCATCATCGCACCAGGTTGATTTGTATAGAACTTGATATACCACATGAACACTCTATCCTGCAGCGTTGCGACCAGCTATGCTTTCTTCATGTTATCATCATTAATTTATTATGACTTCTACACAGCGTCCGCAATGAACCAGAATTGTTTGGGGTCTTTGCTTCCTACCCCTTTAAACATCAGCATCTTCATCATGTTCGACATGTTGAATGGTTCATATGGAGGTGGAGGTGGAGGTGTAGGTGTATGTAACAAAGGTGGAGGTGCCATGGAGTGGATGGATGGGGTATCCCAGGCATACCCTGACTTACTAACTATAGCATGCTTCGCAGTGTTCTCAGAATAGTTCCTTCATCATCGCTATTAGAAGATCCTAATAGCAGGCTGTATTCAGAGATTGATTCTTTGTTCCTTCTCTTGGTCCTTTGAGGAATATGTGCTCTGCTTCACTATAGCTGATGCTCATATTGATCATGAGCTCAGTGATGAATCATCCTAGGATACGATCAATCCAGTGATGAAAGACCTGCGTGATGTTATTTTCTAAAGCTTCCAAGCACTTCACTAGCTCTGGTGTCCACACAATAGGGTTGTCAAGCTTCCACGTACCCTGACTATCTGCTAATCTAGACATCCACTCATGTAGTTTGCAAGGAAAGAAACATAAGAAGGCTCTAGTCTTGTCAGTGTACAAGTATCTATTCAGCTATTGTTCCTTGGATAACTAGGGGTTTCTATTCTATTGAGATACAAATGCGTGCAGCTTCTGATCAATCCACTTTTAGATTTCTTTCTTAGTAGGGAACCACTTATTTGACATCACACATTCCTCAGACAGATCCCAGTCCGAGCAATGGAACCATTTATTGGCTTGATGGTGCTTGAACCAGGTTCAGTGTTACCCGTGCCAACCAACAAAACCCTAACTATTGTCCATTTCGGCAACAACCTACATAGCGCAGACTGTAGTCTCACTTGAAGTAGTATTGGGGGATGACAAAACTAGGTTTCTACATGCAGTGGCCTCTGTGATAGGTTCCTGTAATTCTTATGTCTTAGATCTACTTTCACGCACCCTTAACCCTTCCGAACAGACAATTATTGTAAATATAATTAAACAACTTGCAGATCTTTGTGAAATTTCTTAATTAGTCTTAACATGCATAAATATTACACATCTAATATTTTCGCTCAAAAAATAAGCATTAATTCAGGTAAATCATAACACAGAGTGAAGATACATAAACTTGCACAATTAATAAATAATACACAAATGCATCCAAATTGGCTCAAAACTGTCTTTGTTAAGAATAATCGTTCAAGTACAGACTTCTTTTCCCCGCACACTAAGCTACATGAGCTTGTACACTCAGCATGTAGACTTACCAAGGTCTCCACGCACTCATCTGCAGGAGCCCTCCCCTTTCGCCTAAGTACAAGAAACAGACCTTTCCTACCTTAGCTTCTTGCCCTTACAAAGATTCTTCTGAAAAATTTACCCCTTTAGACTCGCTATGAATCATCTATATATAGAATTTTCCTTACAATACCATGGTCTGTGGATCATGGGCGGGTCTCGAAAACCTCCTATCACCTACCCACCTAAGGGACTAAATCCCATTTCACTCATACTAGCTTCGTGCTCCGCTTCCAAATTTCGCGGAGACTTTACACTTTATACAAAAAGGTATTAAATTTCACTCAAAACTTGACCCTGGGGACCCTATCCCAACATAAAGAAAACATTCCATGAATATTTTTCGATGAAGGTTTATGTTCTTCTTGAAATTGACATAACATTTCATAGCTATTTTATTTTTTGACAAGACCAAAAATAAAATAATAAAACTTTACAAGAAACAAGTCTTAACAACTAAGTAACTCCTAAACCTAAACTACATTTAATGACAATGAACTAGGTGAAATGATAATGCCAATGTAGTTATACATGTAAATGTGAACCTGCAATCACATGTTCCCCACAAATTTTTAACATAAGTTGGAGAAATCTAACATAAGAAATGATATAATCTTTCTAAACATTATATCCATCATAAACAATAAAATAGTATTGTTATTTACAAGATTTTTTTCCTAAAAAGATTCCTTCAACAATATTTTTATTCTATCTTTATATTTAATTTGGTAAATTGGAATTTATTAAAGACAAGATATAGACATATTGGACATGTATTGAGAATCGTCTAAAACATTTCTCAACATTAGAATCTACAGAAAAATGTTAGTATTGGTGATATAATTTTTTTTATTTGTAGCAGCATAACTTAGAACTCGCATAGATGGGATTATGCTCTTTTTAGCCCGCTTAAGGTTCTAATATGAATTTTATAGGGTTTCTGCAGTCTTTTCCATGTCCTTGATGGCTCCCCATGGGGGGATGGTGGATACCCCTCATTTAAGTCCATTGTAGTTGGTCGATCATCCTAGATATCGTTGTGAATCAATGTTCAACAACATCCTGCTCAAGAGTCTGGCCCCTTTACACAAGCATGCTCAGGTCAACCGCAAGGGAATGGACCTACTCAAGAGCACACTACCAAGTCTCAACCAATCTCTAGTATGTCTTTTACTCAAGCTCAAGACACCCCTCTACTAGAGATTCCAGCTGAGTTATTGGGATATACTATCGAACAAATGGAGCATGCATTAATATGAAAATTCATTAGCCCTTGGCCCTCCGAAAATACTTTGCTCAACTGGCTCAAAAAAATTTTCAAATCAAAGGTGAAGTTGAACTCAAACTAGGTGCATAAGGCTTCTTCATAGTGATATTCAATAACATTGAATACCGAGACAACATTATGGAAAGAGGACCTTACTTTATCAACTATGTTGTCCTGTTTCTAAAGACATGGGTTTTGCGATTCGACCCTAAAGAAGAGGATTTATCCTATCTTCTAGTGTGGATCATACTGTACTCTTTGTTGCATGAACATTGGGACCTGAAAATTTTAGTTCACATTAGCGATAATCTAGGAAAATTTGTGATGATTTTAGATATCACGAGAACTGGGCACTACACATCATATGCCAGGTTTTGTGTTTACATGGATCCCACTAAACCACTCCCAACACACATTCATCTCAGCTGGGAGGATGCCATTTGGGCGAAAACAATAAACTATGAGCAAATACCATTCATATGTTGCCATTGCCATGCCTATGGCCATCTCTTCAAGGATTATCCCCAGAAACCTCCACAAGGAAAGAAAAACACACTAATGCAGCCACCCAATCTAGAGAACATGGCTTCAAGAGAGTATCACGTCGTAAGTGAACTTCCAAGAGAAAGAAGAATCCTCAAACCCCTTAGGCACTCAAGGCAAAAATAAATTCTCCCTTCTTAAAATTTATCTAGAAGAGGATCCAACCATAGGCCACACCTAGGGAGAAACAACGGATCATGCATCATAATCAACAAAAGAAACATTAGCTCCGTCAAATTATCCTCAAAGCACTAACGAACCCTCTAAAGAACTCCCTTCCCCAATGGAGGAATAATGTCTACATGATCCAGAGCCAAAAGAGATGGAATCATCTACATGAAATTATAAAAGACATGCAATACAAAGACATTATATCTATTCCAGAGGACCAGATTCAACTAGTTATTAGAGGTTACATGTGACATCAAGATGTGCTTCCACAGAAACCCAACACTTTAGGTACCATTCATTCCCCCTCTTCATATTTCTGCATCCAAGGAATTAAAAAAAATACCACTCAGGAATTTTCCTAAGCCCTAAAGGAGCCTAAGAAGAAGCATGGAAAAAAATAGTCATCTCTTGCAAGACCTTGGTGAATTCCTAGTTAATTCGGGATGAGTTTCTCCTATGAAAACCCTCCACCCTTTGTTATGATCATCTCACTGATCAAAATAATTTCATGGATGTGAGAGGATTAAACAACAAATCAAAAATAGAATCTTCAAAAATCAAATTATGATGCATAAACTTGAAATTCCCCTCTTACAAGAAACCAAATGCTCTCACCAAACCCTCACTCAGATAATCCCACCAATTTGGAAAAATTGTCATTTCCTTTCTCAATGTGCCTTTGGAACCTCTGGATGATTGCATATTCTTGGGAATATAGCTATGAATCATCTCAGAGACTCTTCCTCCCTCCCCATAATTCTTAATGTAGTCTTTCAACCTATTAGTTCTTCTCAATATAGATTTCTCTCTAATGTCTTTGGGGATATTCTTCCTTAATGCAAAAGATAGTTCATTTTGATTCTTGTTGTTGTTAATTACTTGGTGTCTCCTGAAACTTGGATTATGGATGGGGATTTCAATCTGATGTGATCCCTTTCAGAAAATAAAGGGGGCATCGGAAAGATAGAGGAAGCATCAAAATATTTTATCTTGTTCATTGGTAACTATAAAATGGTAGATGTTGAAACCAAAAACGACACCTATACCTATAATAATTAAAGAGGAGGAGCACACCAAGTTGTTTCAATGCTTGATCGTTTCCTAATCTCAGAATATCTTTTACTATTCGTTCTCCAGCTCGATGCCTCAATCCTCCCTAGTCACGATTCTGATCATTAACCAGTTTCTTTGCAGATGGATTGGTTGGTGTCCCAAAGGAACAAACATTTTCACTTTAATGCCTTCTCACTTTTTCATCCTAACTTTCTCACCAATATGGAAAAATGGTGATGTGATTTAGCATCAATCACAGGAAATGTAATGTATCTCCTTCAACAAAGGTTAAAATTTGTCAAATGAGAAATCAAAGAATGCGATCAGCAAGACGTCGACAACATTTTTGAGGACAAGCTCACAATGGAAAACCAAATGAAAGAGGTCCAGCAAAGCATTATATCAATAGGAAGCACTACCCACTTAACCAAAATTGAGAGTACTCACTGGCTTCAACTACATGAGATATTGGCTCAAGAAGAGACATTTTACAAATAGAAAACAAGAATTAAATGGCTAAAATATGGAGAGAGAAACACCAAGTTTTTTCATAAATGAATGATTAATTATAGGCATCAAAACAAAATCCATCGGCTTCATGCTCACAAAAATAAATGGGTGAAGGATCATAATGACATGTCTATTCTTTTATCCAAACACTTCAACACCCTCATATCCAAACCTATTCATAATAGAAAGTCTGCTATCAAGAAAATTATATGACATATTCCTAAGCTCATCTCAAATGAGAGTAATGCAATTCTCTTACAACCCATCTACTTGCAAGAAGTCTAAGAAATAGTAATGAGTATTCCATGGAACAAATCACTAGGCCCAAATGGATTTACAACAAAATTCTAGCAAGCATGTTGGCCTATCCTTGGCCATGATGTGTGGAAATTTGTTGAAGACTCTAGAACGTTTGCCTCTCTTCTTCCAGCTGTTGATTCCACTTTAATTTCACTCATGCCCAAGTCTAGGAAATCGTCCACTCCCTTGGACTTTAGATCCATTTCATTATAAAATGTGATATACAAAATTACCTCCAAAATGGTTGCTAATCGCTCAAACCTCTCCTCCCTAGTATCATTTCTACTGAGAAAATGGGTTGTGTTGAAGGAAGACAACTTTTGGACAACGTCATTCGCATTCAAGAGTAGTTGTACTCTCTTCGTTCCACTAGAAAGCCAGGTATGATTCTTAGACTTGATTATTCAAAGGATTTATATAAAGTAAGTTGGAAGTATATCTACCATGTTATTTCAACTTATGGCTTTCATGAAATGTGGATAGCCTTGGTGATGGCCCTTATTTCAAAGGCTTTCTCCTCTATTATCGTCAATGGATCACCTACCCTTACCTTTTCTTTCTCATGAGACATTAGGAAAGGGGATCCTCTCTCTCCTTATACTTTTCTCTTAGCTATTGAAGGCCTAATTCATGCCTTAAATCATACACTTTATTGTGATCGAATTAAAGGCCTCCCCTTAGGATCTCAATATCAAAGCACAAACCATCAACAAATTGTTGATGATACATTATTAATGGGAACTCCCAGTATCAAAGAAGCCATAGAATTAAAGGAAATGCTTGATACCTTTGCAGTTACATTGGGCACCAATATCAACACTTGTAAATCTCATATTCTTGTCTTCAACACCTCACGTGCAGTGAAAATGCCTATCTCCCGCTTCTTGTGTTTCCAAAATACTTCCCTTCCAACAAAATACCTTAGTGCTCCCCTCATTCTAACTCTCTCATATGTTCTCTTTGGGAATATCTCTCATGAATATTTAAGCCAAAATCTCCTCATCGACCTTCCACTATCTGAACATCACAAGTCGTTTTACCCTTCTAAATTTGGTCCTCCAATCCATGCCTTCTTTTTTACTCTCTACCTTACCTGCCTATAAAGCTATTCTCAGTAAAATTTGAAATATTCATCACTCATTTCTATGGGGAGGAGCCTGTTATAGCACCATTTACCACTCTTAGTAGATCTGATGCTATGATTATGGCCTAGGGCAACCCTTCCTTCCATACTTGGACCAAAATCTAAAAAACAATGTTTTATTCCCTATACGCTACTTTGCCCTATGATAAAAGCATGTACATGCGGGTCAGCATATATCCAACCCGTGTACATATGTTAAAACACTTAAAAAATAAATTTCCCTAATTTCAGGTGGAGTTCACGGGTTTTACCTGTTACTCACCTCCTATTTCCTGTGGCCCAATTGTTTCCCAACTGAAAAAAATAATTTGGAGAAGTATAAATAAACCTCCATGGGAAGGCCTTAAGGGAGAAGATATGAGATATTGATACTATAGTGAGATTATCCATTATCGAATCTAACGAATCCCTGTGCCTCCTGCACTCCCCAAAGCTTCAGGAAACCCTTGTTTCCTTGTTATAGATATCCTCCATCTTGCTTGAGATATCCTTGTATTGATGATGGAGGAAGATTGCTGAAGGCTGGGAAAGGACGGATCTAGAGGGTGGTTCCACTTGGAGCCGGAGAAGGATTAAGGTCGTATTTCTCCACTTTACTTGTAGCTAAATTCAATAAAAGGAATGTTGTTATGTTTCCGATATTAAATGTGTTTATGCATCAAATTATGTTGTAATCTATTCATGAATCTTATATTGATGTATAAGTATTCATTCATTTATATGATTTAAAGTTGTTATCAAGAACATGCTTTATGTTTCTACCGCTGTGTATGTTCCATTTGAATAATTTTCAGGTTTCAAGAAGATCAGGAGGAGCTAAGGGTTTGCACCCTGTGGGATCTACCCAAACAAAGAACATCTAGGTAATGACACTCCTACACAGTTTAGTAGAATAAGCATTTTTGTTGATTGCCTCAACATTTCTTGTTGTGGTTTTCCCTCTGCTTTGTTGGAGTTCTCAACCTAAAGCCCTAGGGTGGTTTCACCTACAACAGAATTGGTGACTCCACTGGGATAATAATCTTGTTATTCTTGGTTTGGGTTGTTTGTTCTCAATCAGGGTTCAGTTTCTTGATTGCTTTCTTTTACAATATTGTTTGGTCCATTAGTGTCCCAGGAATCAAGTTTGATCTTCTTGATCAGACTTTGATTTTTGTTTTTCCTAATAAAGCTTTGTATATGTTATTTTCTTTGATTATAGTAGCATATACACGTAGGTTTCTTTAAAGCAAATTCGCGTATACGCGAGCTTCCTGTATTCGAAATGTGTGTGCATGCTTCTGTGTCTTTACACAGACGCGTATGAAATTTTTTGGATTTTTCTTTCAAATCTTTCTGCCCAGTCAAGTCTACCACCTGGTGGTTTATGTTTTTGTATGGTCATCTGTTGTCTAGATAATTTGTTTTTCATGCAAGCTTTCTTTTTCAAAATCTCCTTCTCACTGAAAAGATTTGGCCTAGGATTGCTTCTTAAGGAAGTTTGTAGTTTGTATCTTGGGTTCAAGGCTTCATTCTGCAGTTCTTGGTTGTTCTGGTCTTCCAGAACATAAAATTGTTTTCAATTTCATTTCCAACCCGGAGTTCAAGTCCCTTGCTTTGCTTTCCCTTGTTTGGTGACCTTGTTTATTTTATTTCCTTTTTGAGAGTTTTTTTGAAAAGTTTGAAAGTATTTCTTTCTTGGAATTTTTGTCAGTTTGTTGAAATATTTTTGCTGCTAGTTGGATCAGTTTGTGCAAGTTTGCAGTCTTCCTTGTTTAAGTTTTATCCAGTTTCAAGTTTATAACTTGCGAGATTGAAAGACTCCTTGTTCCTATTTATTGATCTTTCTAGTTTTAGTAGTACTTTTGTGACCTCAAAAAGTTGTTTTGTTCCCTTAAAAGAAAAAGCTCAAAAAACATTGCTTTTGTTTTTCTTTTTTCCAAGTTTTTGGTTTTCGGTTTCTTTTGCTTTAGTGTTGAAAAGTGAATTGGGATCTTTTGCGATTTGTTCTACTTACCTTAAAGAGAGATTTGGGTTCAAATTTTTTCCCTCTTCATTTTAAGTTGGCTTATTGTCTCTATAAAGAGTTGCATTTTCTTATGAGCGTTGTTTAGGATCTTGCATCATCAACATAATTTGCATTAGGTTAGTGTTGCGGAGGTAAATCCCCTCTGCGGATAGAGGTGGATCCCACTAGCCCCACAGGGGTCTAGCAACAATCAATCACGCTGCATGCAAGTTCCTAGCTATATAATTTAGAAGTCGATCAAGGAGACCAACCTGGGATCCAACGCTTGTTTGTTGTGGGGGGAAGTGTCGCTCCTATCCTCTATCTCCGGCTGGTCGCTATCCGCACATAGATACCTGCACAAGTGAAGAATAACCCACAACAAGCATAAAATCCAAAAACATACAACTATGTACCAGTCAAGCAAGATACAATTCACATATCACCGACGTAACACATGAATGAAACCATAATGACAGTCGCTTTGCATTAAATAGAAATGAGAGAAGAAATTACAACCACTTAAGGCTTGACACTGTAAAACTCCTCTAGCTGGGTGGGCAGTCAGTCCGACACATCTTGCAAAATCACTTTCTCTCTCAACAATCCGGCAGCATAACCTTACTTTCAACTTTTAGCTCAAAAGTATCTCTCTCACACTAGCTTGTTTGCTCTTTTGCTTTAGCCTCCAAAAACTAGCCTGTCCATTATGGGGAGACAAGCTTTTATAGATAAAGGGAGAGGAGATATGCATTGTACGTGGACACATTCTGAGTTTTGTTAATGTCTCATAATAGCCATTGCCTTGGATAGAAAAGCCGAAACCCGGATGCTTTTATGGGCTTTTTCCTTCAAGGAACTGAGTGAGTCACAAGGGAAAAAGCATTCTAGCATGCGCTGGCCAAAAAATCATGCCCAAATTGTGTGGCGCGGGCCATGCTCTGGGACAGAGCGCTTATGGGCGCGCCCTCTTTGTAAAGACTGAGCCATTGGCGCGGGGTAATACACTGTGGACCCGCGCTAATGGGGAAAAAGGCATTTTCCAAGGTTAATCTTCAGAGGGTGTCTTCAGGGTTATTGAACTTCATACTCAGGAGGCCTCAATGCAAGTGTTTTCAAGTTATGTCACTGGTCACAGGTCCGTAAATGTGTCCTCCAATGTGCGACAGCGGGGGTGCAACAGGGACGGTGACCAACGGTGACAAATTACTGCGTAACAGATGCCCCCTAAAGCATGAGCCTCGAGAAAGAGAGAGAGGTGAAGTGCTTTACAAGACCATATCGAACTGCCGCCGAGAACCTGCATAGAAAGATACAGTATGATAGTTCAAATACATGATGTATGCGGAATGGGCGCAGCCATCCATTGACAGAGTATATAATAATCAAGATCCGTAGTATGGACGCAGCCATCTAGTTGGGATCGATGAATAGACTCCGGTATGGTCGCAGCCATCCAGTGAAAGAGTCATGTATCAAAATCACGCCTGGATTACAACAGACACAATCCAGGGTCTTGCGCTCCATCTCGACCCAAACACAAGTACAAGTCCAAGCATGTGAACATGTAAGCTGAAGTCGAACATGCTTGGACATCGTCTGATTACCAGTCAATAATGAAAACTGTTAACAGATGCGAGAGGTACCACCATTAATGACAATGGCCCTCAAGGTACTACAGGTACAGTCTACGGCGTGTGAATGTATGAGCCGATGTCGAACACC
>APFE031289356.1:0-30825 GCA_000404065.3 Pinus taeda
CTGGTAGTCTCGGTTTTGGGATCTAGTGGGAAATCTCTGTGCATATGTGTTTTATGTGTTATGCTCTCACATTGTTTATTTTCTTTGTTTTAGAATTCGTATGCAGGTAATTTCTGCACAGGGTTAAAACCTACAACAAGGCTGGACATGATAAACACCGAGTTGACCATCAATTCCAAGTGGGTGACAAGGTGTGGTTCCACATCAGCAAAGACAAGATGAAGGAGAAGGAAAGAAGTTGCGACTAATCCGGTATGGACCATTCACCATATTGGAGAAGATTGGGAACAATGCCTTTCATCTTGACTTCCCAGTATATATGCAGATGTACTCAGTAGTGAATGTGGAGAACCTGAAGCTATATGAACCACCTTTGATCATGGACACTGATGAGGTGGGCACAGTTCCTACCGTCGATGATTTTGCACCTGAATATCTCGACGAGTTTCTCGAAGACATCATCCTTGACAGAAGAACTAGGAATTCACAGCGAGGAGATGTAGAATACCTTCAAGTTGGATTCAAGGGAATGCATCCCAGCAAGGAAAGATGGCTAGAGAAAGAGAAAGTGAGGGCACAGTTCCCTCACTTGCCAATTGACTAATGAAAAGATTTTGGCGGTCCAAAAGCTCCTCAATGGGGAGGATTGATCCAGGTGGATCTTCAGATACAATGGCATGGAAAAACTCAAAAATCAAAGTGATTGGAATGAAGTCAACCCAGGACGAAAGCAAAGATCTCGTCTTTTTGATTCCAACGACGCAAATGGTACTTCAATCCGAGTCCGGATGATGAAGTTATTGCAAAAAGAAGGGTTCTTCAATCCTTAAGAAAATGAGGAATTTCGTTTGAAAAAGGAGTCTTAAGCCTTAAGGCCAAATCACAATTAGAGGTCGCATGAGGGCAGACTTAAGGTTTGGGCTGTGGAACCCCCGATCGGCGATCTCCGCTCAGATCGGATCGGCGGAAATCACAATCGTCGGTCATATATATATATAAATGGGAAATCAATGAGCGGATAGTGCGATCGGCGATTAGCTGGATCGGCGGAACCCTTATTAGTCACTCAGGGTGACACATGTTGGGGATGCCGATGCAATCGGTGATCGGTCATTCCTGAGGACCAGGATAGGGACACAACGATATGCTGATTCCCGACCTCAGCGCGGACCCGATATAGATTATATGCCCGATTTAATAATATTTGAAATCTGGGTGAACGGTTTTTGGCAGATTTCTTAGTGTTTTCGGGATCTTGGAAGTTTTATTGTTTAGACGATAAGAGGCCTTTTTTAGGGATGGTTGTGCCCACCGTACTTCCACTCTACCAACCTCCATAGTTAACCAGGCAAGCCCCGATTTAAATGGAATCTTGTCTGAAAATCCATTATAAAAGAGGATCAATGGAAGAGCACGGAAGGAGGCATTTTTATGGTGGCAACACGCTGTTTCGCAGAGGCGGAGAGCATCTATTGATCTATTTTGAATATTTACACGATTCCAACCCCTTCTATTGCTGCGGGAAGCTTTGGCGCTGCATACCACTCCATCTCAGGTTTTCATTTCATAGCCATCAGGCAGATTGGAGGTATAAGCCTCTATATGGACAGATTGATAAATGTAATTCTGTTTATTCATTCCATTTAATAAGAAAGGCCTCCCCATTGTTGAGATGGGTCCGACGATGTAGTCCAAATTGGACGAACTCCGTTGTCAAGCCTTGGTGTTTTCTTTTGTGCCTTTTTATGTGTTTTCTTCTTCTTTTCATATGTGCATATTTATGTGTTAAGCTGCAATTTTATATGCAATTCTTTTCTATACATCTATAAGAAAAAACATCCTGTATCAATGTGGGATCTTGTTTCTTACTTGTTTTCATGATTCATGCTTGATGTGATACAGAATCATCTGTGTGATGTACTTGCTGTCATGATTCGTCATGTTGTGCTTTGAGATCCCTTTGTTGTATGTTGATGGGATACTCATGTTGTCGTCATGTATGTTTGCATTGAGATCCCTTTTATGCCATGTTGGCAGGATGCTCATGATCATCATGCATAAGTTTGTGTCATACTGATATGAGTCCTTTTGACTGAGAGTTCCTGTAGTGGAACATCTCTTGGAGCCACTCTTGCGTGAGGGAATTTTCCTTGTATGATAGTAACATCACCTCTTATGTACATCATCACTATTTACAACACTTAATGCAGCAGCCTACACCATATTGACATCGGGGTCCGGAGACGTAGTCCCTCCTAGACAAACTTCGTTATCAACGTCTTGTTATTTCATGTGCTGACGATTGTCATGTTCGTATTCTTTAAAATATGAAGATGTGTTCATTAATGTTATTTTAAAAATGAAATTTAACACATCATGAAAGTAAAAGGTCTTGGAAGGGTCCTTTGTCACACCCAGACCTGGATCACCAAGAACTCCAGAAGTCTGATCCACAACCCAATCTAGAATCCTACTACAAATTTGTTGAGAGAGGTAGGATTGTACCTGAGAAATTTGCTATACCACTTTTCTTTGAGTTGGAGAAGGAAAGAGGTAGAACACATAGATGAATTCAATTTCAAAAATCCAAAAAGGTAGAAAATGTGGGCCTCGTGGAGGAAAAAGTAAATGAAATGAGCAAGGAATTAAACAACTTAAGGTTGAGAGAGTCAATCATAAGGGAGCAACTATGGACAGAAAACATAAGGCTAAAAGATAAGTTGCAAGAAAAATAGGCATAACTTTCCACTTATCAAGTCATCCATGGAAGCCATACAATGCAGGAAGCCATCCAAATCATATTCCATTGAGCTAAGAAAGGGAATTGCAAGAAAAGACATTTGAGACATAAAAGAAGAACAACCGGGTAAGAATTTGGATAGGTTGCTCTGAGGATGAGCAACAGTTTCTGTAGCGAAGTATCATGGGCCTCTAAATTAGACATAAATTAAGGCCCATCTAACCTTTCCTAGGCACATAAAGGCTATATTAAATCTCTCCTTCTACACTTAATAATATATTTTTAGCTTTAATATGTTCTTAGGAAGGTTTTGAGGTAATTGCATTATGTGCCTAATATAATTTACTTTTGCAGAATATTGAGAGAATATGGAGTAAATTATAAATGAGATAATATAAGGATTTTCTCCCTACTACAAGATGGACCAATATTGGATAATGAATGAACTGAATATCATGAAATTATTGACAAATTGTGGAGCTCCACTGGTTGAGAAAATCTAGGGATTTGTTCCTTGTCATTTAATGAAGATTCATAGTGTTGGGAACCAGATCCACTTTGCCAGGGATTTTGGAGGGGAAATTTGCCTCCTTTTAAGGAGAATGTTTCCTCATCTATTTTTATAAGTACCAGTTCAAATAATCCTCTAGGGGCATGTATTTCTTAGTCTTCTTGTGGATAAAATTTGTTATTTAACAGCTCCAGTTTCATTTATAGTAGGGATGTACTTGGATTGATTCAAATAATGAATTTTGGTGCCATTTTTAGCTTCTAAAGCTTGGTTTTCTTCATAGGACTATGAGTTTCCTTGGGCTTGGCCATCCTAGGAGACTTAGAGCCCTCTTGTACAATTTTTTATTTCATTTGAATTTCTTTTTCACATGCATCTCTTATTTACACATTTATTATTCATGCTTTTTTTATTGTAGGTTACATTGGTTAAATTATTGAAGTGAGTTGTTTTGTAGGTTATTTACATATTCACAAGCATGATTCATCTTTAGAACAAATTTGAAAATTCATATTCATCATTGAGCTACTTGGATTGGTCTACTAGTTCACAAATCCAAAATTTCTGGAAATCCCTTGTAGCAAAATAGTAGTAATTTTCCGCTATTGTTTAGAACATGTTAATGAGCATCATTTTAGTTTATTCCAATAGTATTGGGTCATTAAAATATTCAAGTTAATAACAAAATTCACCCCATATAGTTTTCACTTGATTTGGTTAGGCATTTGGTAGATTAACTAACTCACTAGTTCTTGAATTTCTAGTTTTTAGAGTAGTAATTTTCTACTATTTTTTAGCACGTGTTAACAGGGGTATTTTGGAGTGATTCCACTTGGAATAGAGTCCTAAGACATCCTAATTTATAATAATAAAAATTCACATCCCATTTTCAATTGATTTACTTGGGAATTCGGAAAGTTATCTTGCTCTTGTAGCAAAACAAGGCCTCTTGTAGCACCTCATGTAGCACTATTGTAGCATGTGTAAACTTGACCAGTTTTGCTCCAAAAGCTTGGTTTTTATCTTTTGGGATTGAATCATGACCCCTAGGCTTTGAATCCATGATTGAAATACCAAAATACCTCTTAAGCCTTTTCTCCTGTCCATTGCAATTCACCTCTACAGTTTGGATCAGTGCACAGATTCATGACTTGAAGAGCATAATGATGATTTTCATGAAGCACCTTGTGAACTCTATATATCTTGAATGTAGTGATTCAAGAATGATTTCATTTTGTTTCATACATCTTAATCTATGTTATTTCTATTGCATAGACAAGGATTCCTTTTGATGTACCATAGGTTAATGTTTACATTTCTACAAATAGGATTAACATTTACATTATGTAGGTTTTAACCCTGTATAGAAATTACCTGCATACGAATTCTAAAACAAAGAAAATAAACAATGTGAGAGCATAACACATAAAACACATATGCACAGATATTTTCCCTTGGATCCCAAAACCGGGACTACCAGCTTGATTTTTCATTATGTTCCTTTCAATGTTACAATACATATTTATACATGCCGAAGCATCCAATACCATGGACGAAAACCATCGCGTCCAAAACCATGGACTGAAACCATAGGTGGTTCGCCCAACCCTAATATAAGGTCCAAAAAAAATTTCCCGAGGCGCTGAACCGGACCCCATAGAGGGGGGCTACCCGCCCCCCCTCAAACCCCCCAGACAAGGGGGGCTGCCGCCCCCCCTGTGACACCCCCGTTGCACAATTAGCGCAACGAAGGGGGGGCTCTACCCCCCCTCTAACCCCCTGGTTCACTATGTAGGTTAGTCATGGAAAGAATATAACACAACCCACACACATTCATGTAAAGTAGAATAACCTTTCATTTATGCAAAAGTAACTAGGATTTCCTCTCTACAAAAGTAATTAGGTTTCCTTTATGCAAATAGAGTAACATTTCAATTTCTGAAATTAACTTAGGCTTGGATTTCATGGCATTCACTTTATTGAATCAGATCAATGAAAGAAGGACATTGTAACAACCCTAGTTAAAAATCCATGTAAAAATATATAAGACCACGGTCATGAGGCACGTATTCTAAGCTGAATGGTGGGAAAAACATCCTAGTGGGTGTTCATTTGGTTTATTATGGCTAAGGAAATTGGCAAAGGCAATGGCTAAGGATTTGGAAAGGAAAATACAATTTTGGCACATTTATTTATGAAAATAAAGGAAAATAGGAGAAAAGGAAGGTGAAAGGTCACAGGTTGCATGTGAGGAGGAAATTGAAGGAAAATAATGAAAATGAAGAAAATAGAGGCCTCATTGATAAAAAGGTTTATGAGGATCAGTTGGTACCTTTTGATAGTTCAGTTTTGAATCTCTCTCATTATTCTCTCTCTCTCTCTCTCTTACTCTTGGATACTTAGAGTTTTTTTGGAGCACTTTGGCATTGGATCAAGAAAGACAAAGAAAGCAAGAGGAAGGAAGGATCAAGAAAGGAAGATCAGGAACAAGTAGCTACAACAAGATTCTTGATAAGTATCAATTTCCATGTGTGATTTCCTTGCTAGATTTATCCTGCATGGTATTACATGTAGTTCTTTGCTGTTATGGCATGGATTTTTCCAGGTGTGACAGTGTTTTCAGCCTAGCATTGCCATTTCCAGATAGCCATGGTGTGATGGAGTTCTCATGTTTTGGTCAAGCTGGATTGCCGGATGGATTCAAATTTGAGTGAGGTGGATCTATGAATAATAAAACACATGGCCTCGTAAACCTTGAACTAGACTTTGGGTTGTGGTAAAGTTGGATTTTGTGTTGCCTCGTTAGTCCTTGGAATCCTTGACCGGTGAATGGGAGGATATACGGTAAATACTAGAGTTGATTGCCCTTGATTAGGCCTAGGAATCCTTGTCATTGAACGACGAGATATACGGTAAAGCCGAAAGGGTGGAGTCTCGATTTAGGGCCTGGTGATCCCTAGATTAGACCGTGGATTGCGGTAAATCCTGAGAGACTAGAAGGCAGGAAAATTCCTCACGGTATAGGTGGAGAAATCTAGTGGCATCCATGCTTGTTTTGGCCTAGTGATATGGTGGGATCATGGTAAAGCTTGTTATTACATGTTTATTGTTTTGGCTTAGTGATCCGGTGTGGATTGCAGTAAAGCCCAGTTTCTATTGATGAGGGTGAGGTGGTTTAGCCTTGGTATGCCCTAGTTGGTTATTTTTGGTTTGAGTCCCACATTCATGCTTGAAATATGGCACGGGGGTGTTTGGATGAAGAGATATTTGGCTTAACAAATATATGGTCTGGTGGAACGTGGTAGTCCCATATCGGGTTGGCTTTTACATTCATTAATAATAGGTTCTCTCCTTGGTATCTTACGTGTAAATGTATTGGTTTATATGTGGATTCTATGGCTGATGTATCCTTGATATTTCTATTGTTATTATGTTGGTTACAAGCATGTATTATGAATGTGATGATGTATGGCTCTCCTCATGTTTCGATTTGTAAATGAATGAATAACGTATCTATGACCTAATAGATGATAATGCAACTAATGATATAAAGGAACAATGCTTCTTATCAATTTCCAGATAAGTATGAGACCCTTATGCTTAGATTTGTTGTTTAAACTTGTAGATTGCATATTTTTGACATGTTTGACGAAATTCCTATCATGGCTAGTAGGAGTCCCTTCTAGGCCTTATTCTTGTTTTTGCAAATGCATCATTGTTATGTTGTGAAAATTCATTTCCGAAAGTGTCATTGAGTTTGGCGAAATGACCTGGGATCTGGGCCTGAAAAAGTGGCTCGAATCCCAGAGACGCAGGCACAACATTGGGATGAAAATTCCCTAGACGCATGCATACCCATGTTGTGGGAGCATCCAGATCCTCTTGGATGCATCCATGCCCATATCAAGGGAGTGTCCAGGCATTTAGGGGTCTAAAACTTTAGTTGGTCTTAGGGGTTGGTTATCTTAGTGGTTGGGTTGGCTCATGGGAGTTTTGTTGTTGACGTGGAGGGTCTATGTGGTATGTTTTCGATGATTCCACTTCCTTAAGGTCACCTAGGAGGTTGAATCTCATTATAGTGGCATCTTGTCACATATTTACCCTGGTTGGCCGGTTACTTGGGTAGATGTGGGATGAGGGTGTTACAGAGTGGTATCAGAGCATGACTCACCCCTCAGACTAGATGGGCAGTGTGTTAGTCATGCATTCATGTCGGTTGCATATGTGTTCCTTATGCTTGTAGTCCATGCACTTGTTGCATTTGCATCGTGTTTATCATGGTTGTTGTGATGTCATCATGTGAATGTTGATGGTGTTGTTGTGGGAAGTGTCGTCATGAGTGTATGGTTGTATATGCATTTTTTATGCATGTCAGTGTCTATATGTTGTTATGCATGCATTTTCATGGTGAGGGTTGTTGTGCATAAGGTCATTGTATGCAATTAGGTCATCATGATAATATTGGTATGTTATAATGCTAATGTGTTGGCTGAGATAGAGTAGGAGATGCAGATCATTAGAGTGAGTTGTTGGAAATAATATTGAGAGGGGGGCTGAATCAATATTTTCAATTCAATAACATTTCATTTCACAATCAGATTTATATATGCTACTTCAGTGAAGTGAACTAGTGTGTGCATGCAATTGTGATTAAGGAAACCAACGTAGACCCAGAGAACTTATGATTTAGTTAATTCATCATGTATTGATCTTTAATCAATGCATCGATACTTTATTATATAGTAACTATGTGCAGTAATAACATAATAAACCATCACACATAAACAACACACATGAACACCAAGATTTAAGGTGGAAACCTAATGCAGGATAAAACCACCTGCTATTGTCATCTCTGTCTTCATTTTAAAATAAATAAATTCCATTTACAATCTTGTATTGGTGCAGACTTATACCTGTACGCAGGCACCCACCTGCAGAAGGTTACAACTTTCTCTCGTTTTCTAGATTCTACTAGAAGGGAGCTGTTGGCCGGATAAATCGATCTTGCGGACAAGGCTGATCTCCCTAGTATCAATAGATATCTAGCAACAAGTAGGACAAGCAAATCTACCTTTCTCTAAACATATTGCGATTCATTAATAAAAACTAAATAGGTGTTTAGACCCTACGTTAACTCCAACGCTAGTTTGTGGCAGCGATGCTTCAACTGTCCAAAAGAGTTTCCTTTAGAGAACCTGTAATCACAAACAAGCACACATCAAATAACACCTGTATAGCTAATATAATAAATCATGTTCATCATGGTGATCAAGGAATTCATGAAATAAACCAAAAAACACAGCTTATTGAGAAAAATAAACTTGATTGTATTAACTTTGAAATACAAGAACTTTACAACCTTTGGTGCCTTGATGTTGTACAAGCTCTTCCTAGCGTCCAAACATGAATCTCCTCTACTTTGACAAGCCTCACTCTCTTCCAAATGAGATCAAAAGGGTATGTAATCTCTCCTCTCAAAACCTCAATTAGGAAGACTAAGTTCCAACAACATTTCACCTCAAAAATATTCAGCTTTCAACCTCCTCAGTAACCAGCCCAATGCTTCATTTTATAGTGCAAAGGAAGGAGGTTACAGGTCCACCTATGAAGGATAGAGTCCTCCTTCAAAGGGATAAGCTCCTTACATCAAGGGGTTAGCTCCTTAAGGTATGGGATGCATGAACCTTAAAGGAGTGAACTTGCCACCTCAAGATTCCCTCTAGAAGCTTCCAAAAATGACTCAAAGTGAGTTTTTAAGAATGTACTTGCACCTTTTTGACTTTTACAAGGGTCCGCACCCATAACACAGAGACAAAGCGGTCAGGTGCGTAGGGGACATGACCATTAGGTGCAGGACTGCAGGTAATACTAAGAGAAAGTACGAAACCAGAGTTTTAGAGATTTTCAAGGACTTTCTCTTATTTTCAAGGCTTGATATGAAGAAATGAGGTTTTAGACTTGCAAAGGAGGAAAATATGAGTGGTGATAGACTCACACTGATTGCAGAATGTCAAGGTGAAAATTTTTATGCAACAGGAGCTACAACCCCCTAACTCTTGTACTAGCTGATACGTTTACTAGTACATAGGCACCGGCCTATAGAAGGCTATGACCTTCTCTCTTCCTCCAGGGACCACATTTTATAAAATTTTAGATTGGATGCTCTTGGTACACAACAATACAATATGAAGGCATCATTTCATCAATTTCACACTAGACCCATCAAAAACTTTGAAGCTCAAACTCTATAAGAATAACTGCTTCAACCAATATACAGCCATTCTGAACAGTCAGATCACTGTCACCAGAACACTGTGTTGAACCCAGAAATCTGCATCATCATTTAGAACTAACTGCAACCTTAAAAATCATACATAAGAATGCATACACTACTTTAATGAACCCAACCTGTGTGTCTACACTACTTCCTTTAACCAAACCTGCATATACCTCCAAAACTACTAAATCATAAAAATTTCTGAATCAAATATGTACCAACTAGTAATATTCTGAACATCTATTGTCAAATTACAGAGATCTAGACAATCAGCAACAAAGATCACCCTTCTCACTTAATTAATAAATCAATCAGATTCAATCTCCTTATGCATTCAGTTCTACTTTTAGATCTAAGAAGACATCATTGTCAAACAACAGTAAATCAACAACATTGATCAGATATACTAGTCATTTCTGAACAATAAGATTTTCTTTTGTATACGCTGCCTGGAAGCTTCGAACCAGCATGTATACCCGCCTTCACCAAGGTGAACTAGCATATAGATCTATAAATACAAACTTACAACTTCACTGCTATTCTAGACTTCAGATATACCCAGATCATGACATCTAAATAAAAAAACATGTGTAAGCAATCAGATCTAGCCCAACCAATATTAGATCATTCAATAATAATTCATTTCAGGCCTCACGATCCTGATCCAAAATTGAATTGAAGGTGCACATAATATTTTAGATTATATCATAATCATAGCCCTTGCAACATAAAATATACTTCAGATAGAAGTATTCCTGAGAAACCATTTCACTTGCACACTTGACCCTTTGATCTTCTCCTTCTCATATAGTTTTGGCCTTTCTCAATACCTCAGACCAAAACAACACTTGGAACTTGTGGTATTATTGGATGGGATCAAATAACCGTTACTCCGCTTAATATTGTGGGCTCATACCATGGTATTGACCCTTGGTATTCTTTAATCTTGTATTTCCTTAATTTTCCAAACCATACATGCTTTTCCTCTTGTGAAAGTCTGTGCATATGTATACGCTCTTTTTGTTCTGTGAACCCACGTGTATACGCCGCTTTGACAAGGTGAACTTGTGTATACAACTTAAGCTACCTTACAACATCCTTTTCCTTCAACTTCTTCATTATGATTTTTAGTTCTTTGTTCCATCATCCCGTTCTTCTGTGCCATTGCCCTGTTACCTCTAAATTGACCTGCTACAATGTGAGTTGCCCTTTATCAAATCTAAACTGGCCGTTGAGTGATTTGCCATCAAGGAAAATACTTGTATCATAATGCCAACATGAGGTCTCAACACTAGACCTTGGGGTAAGAGAAGATCGTCATACATGTATTGTATGTTTGGCAGGAAGGTATGTTAGTTAATGGATTGTTATATGCATTAGGGTTATATACATGTTTTTCATTTTATTGTTGTTGTGGTTACATGCATGATAGATGCTAGTTAATCAGTGTGATCATATGTACATGCGTTGTTTAGTCATGAAGGATAGTAAATTGTTTTTATATGCATTGTTGTTGTTGTTGTTATATGCTAGTAACTTGATAATTAGGGTTATTACATTAAGATCTTGGTGTTATATGTATCATACTAATTTGGATTGGTCTATGCAAATGGTTAGGGTTATGACATTCATGTATGAGTCAATATGTTGTGATATTATGTCGTACTAATCTAGACTAACTGTGCATATGTGATTGCTATGCATGAATGATATTAAGTCATTTCAGGTCTCATGATCCTGATCCAACATTGAATTCAAGGTACCATAATATTTCAAATTATATCATAATCATAGCCCTTGCAACATAAAATATACTTCAGATAGAAGTATTCCTGAGAACCCTTTCACTTGCACACTTGGCCCTTTGGTCGTCTCCTCCTTATATAGTTTTGGCCTTTCTTAATACCTCAGACCAAAACAACACTTAGAACCTATGGTATTCTTGGACGGGATCAAATAATTGTTACTCCGCTCAATATTTTGGGCTAATACCATGGTATTGACCCTTGGTATTCTTTAATCTTGTATTTTCTTGATTTTCCAACCCATACGTGCTTTTCGTCTTGTGAAAGTGCGTGCATACATATACGATCTTTTTGTTCTATGAACCCGCGTGTATATGCTATTTTGACAAGGTGAACTTGTGTATACAGCTTAAACTACCTTACAACATCCTTTTCCTTCAACTTCTTGATTATGATTTGTTGTTCTTTGTTCCATCATCCTGTTCTTTTGTACCATTTCCCTGTTACCTCTAAATTGACTTGTTACAATGTGAGTTTCCCTTTATCAAATATGAACTGATCAATGTGTGTGTTTCCATCAAGGACAATACTTGTATCATAATTTCAACAATCTCCCCCTTTGGACTTAATGGAAACCATAGTGGTGTTGATTACTTCAAGCTGTTGAACCTGTTAGAGATATCAAGCAACACCAAAATACTCTCCCCCTTTGACATCAAGGGCAAGGGGCGGACCAAGATATTCTCCCCTTTTGAGATACACTATGCTGTCCATGATTCCCCTGAGTACATGCAGAGTCTGCAGATATATTTTTCAAAAGAATAACATGACTCTATAACTCAACTGTGTGAGTATGACCTTCCTATCACCAATGACTCATACATACATCAATCACCAAACCAAGTGGGGATACACCAAATTTGACTTGTCCACCCAACCAAGTGGGGATATACCAATTGTTTATACATGACTGAAAAATAGAAATTATTACATCATCCTTCCCATGCACAGTGGGGATACAAATTACATCATGTGTCCAATAGGACTCATTCAAAAAAAGACTATGACAGAAGGAGACCTATTACATCGTAGATCTTTACATAACCTATGCAACAATTGATATGAATATCTGAAACCATAGCTGATATCAGCAACCGTAATACCAACAATGCATAATGTTTGTGAAGGCTAATTCTCCCCTTGAACCTATGCTACCTGTGCATTGTCAACAAATTATTCATCAATGCATCTTCATCAGTTAGATAAAAATCAATGAACAAAGCATATCAGCAGACTGTAATCATTAATATCAGACTGAGCACCCATGTCAGAGTCTAACCCATTGTTTTTCTATCAGAAAAGCATATACGCTCCTGAAGCCACAAAAACTCGCTTATATACATGACTATCCTTCATGAAACCCGCATATAGGAACCTTCCTTTGAAAACTAGATTTAACAACAGGATGATGCAAAAACTACTCCCAACTTTTGTCTGAGATATTGAAAAGTTTCTCTGGGAAGCGGTTTGGTAAATATGTCAACAACCTATTCTTTGGAGGAAACATACTCCAATTTAACTTTTTGTTCAAGCACTTGTTCTCGTAGAAAATGGTACTTAATGGGTATGTGCTTGGTCTTCGAGTGCATGATTGGATTTTTCGAAATACTGATGGCACTTGCATTATCACATAGAATGGAGATGGGATGGAAAACATGTGATTTGAATATCTTGCAATGTTTGCATCATCCAAAGTAGTTGTGTGCAACAAGATGCAACAACCACATATTCTGCTTCAGCTGTAGATAAGGCAATCGAACTTTGTTTCTTGTTGAACCAATACACTAACCGTGATCCCATCTAGAATGCACCTCCACTAGTGCTTTTTCGATCATCAACATTTCCTGCCCAATGTGCATCTGTATATGCATGAAGAGTGAGATATCTTTAGGATACCATAGAACAAAGTCCTGAGTTTCTTGGAGATATTTGAATATTCTTTTCACAGCCTAAAGATGTGATTCTTTTGGATTTGCTTGGAACCTTTTGACAATTCCTACTGCATGCATGATATCAGGTCTAGTACCTATTAGATACAATAGACTTCCAATCATAGATCTGTATGATGGTTGATTCACTGAAGGTGATTCATCATTAGAACTGAGACTACATCTTGTTACCATTGGAGTACATACTGGTTTATAATCTTCCATTCCATACTTCTTTAGAATCTACTTGAGATATTTAGTTTGTGAAAGAAAAATTCCATCTTTTGTTTGTTTTACTTGTAGACCAAGAAAATAAGTTAGTTCACCAAGTAATGACATTTCAAATTCTTGCTACATAATAGAAGAAAAATTATGTCTCATAGATTCTCCATTGCTTCCAAAGATGATATCGTCAACATAAACAACAATAATTAGTAGTTTATCATTCTCAATCTTGGTGTATAAGTTGTTGTCTGCAGATCCTTTTGTGAACCCTTGTTGTTGTAGATATTTGTCAAGGTGATAATACTAAGCCCTTGGAGATTGTTTTAGTCCATATAGAGCCTTTTTGAGCTTCCACACAAGCTTTGCATCATTTCCTAGAATATATCCTTCTCGTTGTTCAATATAAACTTCTTCTTTTAACTCTCCATTAAGAAATGCATGTTTTACATCCATTTGATACACTTTGAATTTCTGAAAACTTGAAAGAGCAAGAAACATTCTATTGGCTTCAAGTTTGGCAACAGGTATAAAATTTTCATCAAAGTACATACCTTCTTGTTGTGCATACACTTTACAAACAAGTCTTGCTGTGTTTCTAATAACATCTCCATTTTCATTCAATTTATTCTTAAATATCCATTTTGTTCCTATAACATTTCTATCATGAGGTCTAGGAACTAATTCCCAAGCATCATTATTTTCAATTTGGTCATATTCTTCATCCATGGCCTTAACCCAACATTCATCTTTGCTAGCTTCATTAGAATTATGTGGTTCTATGGAGGATAGTGATGCTAGATAACTGGAAGTTCATGTAAGAGTTCTTCTTGCCTGTACTCCAGACCCTTTTTCTCCTAGAATTTGAGATTTTGGATGATTCTTTTGAACATACCTGGATGGAGTATTTTCCCTGTCAGTTGTATCTTATTCTGATGCTTCATTGGTTTCTTCCTCTATAGCATTTTGATTTGATACGAGAAAGCATTCATCGTCTTCCTCATTGTCATCTTCCTTTGTTGATTTCATCTGTTTTGGATTTCTGCGTGCTTCATCAATTACCACATCAACCCATTCAACAATTTTTTAAAGTTTTTTATTATAACATTTGTATTCTTTACTTCTAGATGAATAACCAAGGAGAATTCCTTTGTCTGCTCTGGGTTCAAACTTACCAAGTTTTTCATCAGTCTTTTTGATGAAACATTTTCTTTCAAAAACTCTAAAGTGTTTTACAGTAGGAGGCTTACCATACCAAAGTTCATATGGATTTTGATCACTATTTACCTGAACATTAGCTTTGTTGAGAATAGTCACGACAATAAATGTAGCTTCACCCCAGAAGGTGGCAGGAGTTCCAGATTCATCAAGCATAGCTCAAGCCATTTGTTGAACTATTATGTTCATTCTTTCCACTACACCATTTTGTTGAGGAGTTATGGAAATAGAGAATTGCCTTTTTGTTCCATGTTGTTCACAAAAATAAAAATAAAATCATCTAATATGAATTCTCCCCCTCAATTAGATCTGAGACACTTGATTTTTCGATTTGATTCATTTTCAAGTAAAGCTTTGAAGGCTTTAAACTTTTCAAATGCTTCATCTTGATGCTTTAGTAAACCAATCCAACATGTTCTAGAAAAATCATCAATGAATAAAATGAAGTATTCTTCTACGCAAAGTGAATTTTTCCTTGTTGGCCCACACAAATCAGTATGGATGAGTAGAGGCTTACTTGTTGATCCTTCTTTCTTATTGAAATGAACATTGGTTTTCTTATCGACTTGACATGGTTTGCAAATGGTATTTTATGGGATGTTGATATCTAGAAGATCACGAACCGCCTTGAGCCTGCATGCTTTTCTTATTTGAGAAAATCTTAGATGCCCCAATCTTCTGTGCTATAACCAATTTTCATTTGTTTTGCTTAGATACCATTTTTTTTGTCCTCCTTTTAGTATATATATATTACTTGGATTTCTTGTACCTTTGATTACGGTCTTTCCTATATCAAGCTCATGAACCACACATCTGTTTGATCGAAACACAAGTTCATTTCCTTGATCACACATTTGACTGACACTCAACAAGTTATGTTTTAAACCGTCAACATACGTGACATTTCCAGCTTTAACCTTTTCTTTCAAATGAACAGAACCTTTACCTTTAATGACAACTGGTGTGTCATTTCCAAAGGAGACATTCTTTTCCTTTTCTAAAGAATTATATGAATGAAGTTTATCTTTATCACCTGCCATGTGATTAGAGCATCCATTGTCAATGTACCACTGATTTTCTTTTCCTTCTGCAAACAGAGCTATGCCACAACTTTCTGATGGAAATTCCTTCTTTCTCCATACCTTGGAATTTGATGATGTTTTCTCCTTTTGAATTGTTGGCTGAAATTTTCTCCTGCATTCAAATTCTTCATGACCAAAGTTATTGCAAAATGAACATTGAATTTCATCTTCAAGAGGAAAAAATTTATTATAAGAGATTTTCTTGATTCCTGTTACGCTCCTTTGATTTTGTGCTTCTCTAGTCATGATAGTTTTATAAGCAACACATTGAGAAGCCTTATTCCCAAAGTTATGGCATGAAAAGCATTGTCCATTAAAGAAGTTTCTATAATCATAGAGTCTTTTGGTATTGTTTACTTTTTTATTGATGCTTCTATTGATGTTCATCCTTGGAGTAAATTGAGCATGATTTACTTGATGAGTACTTTTAGGCTTTTTCTGACGATTGACATACTGTTCATTGGTCTTTGCTACATCAAGATATCTTCTGGTGGTGGCCGACAAATTTTGTGATTAGGATTATTCTTCAATATATCCAAGACCGGTCTTTATAAGAGGAGAATGTTGAACCTTGATGATTTCATTTTAAAGTTTCTAATCCTTTAGCGAATCTAAGATTAAGAGATTTTGTCTTCTCAAGTTTTTTCTTAGACCCACGACTTCACATTCTAGTTTTTCATTGTGCTTTTCTCTTTCAGTGAGTTGTTGTGTCAAAGTGTCTATGATCATATTCTTTTCTTCCAAATATATTTTGAGTTTAGTGATTTCTTCAAGAAAGTATTCCTCTTCTAAGGCATCCAAAAAATCATCATTGTCATAAGCCATGAGTAGTTTACTATCTTGTTCAGTTTCATCTTCATCACTATTAGATAATCCATCACTATCTTCATCAGTATAGTAACTTCTTCTATTAACGACCTGTTTCCTATTGCCTTTTGCGGACTCGTTTCATTTTTCAAGATTATCTTTATGAGGACATTTTGCGGAATAATGGCCAACTCTACCACAAGAAAAGCATTTGAATGGTAGTTTACCTCTGAATCTTCTGGAACCCCATTGATGCTTCTTGACAATGTTTACATCATCTTCTTCTTCTGAAATATATCCTAATTCATCGAGATCTTCATTTTCTTTTCCCTTTGCTGAAGCTTTGAAAGTGGCTTCCCTAATATCTGATGGACCTCCTTTCCTCATTTCAAAGGCAATTAAAATTCCATGAAGTTGAACAAGAGTAATAGTTTGAAGATCCTACTTTTCTTCTATGGCAGATACTTTTGACTCAAATTTAGAAGACAAAGATCTCAAGATTTTATCTACTAAAGTAGGCTCCTTTATTTCTTCACCCAAATTCTTTATACAATTTACAATCTCATCAACTCCTAAAATGTAACTAGCAATACTTTCATCACTGTGCATTTTGAGAGTTTCATACTGTATTCTGAGAGTTTGAAGATTAACACATTTTACCTAGGAGTCCCCTTTGTAGCTCTGAATGATTTTGTCCTATATCTCTTTAGTTGTCTTGAGATGCATGACTTTGACGAATTTTGATTATGACAGACTTCCCAATAAAGTATTGATTGCTTTGGCATTGGTTTCATATAACTTCTTAACTGTTGTATATGTAGGTATTGCTGCTGGAAATTGGTATCCTCCTTTAACAATTTCCTAAAATCAGCTGCAAGCAACTAAAGATAGGATCTGGTTCTTATCTTCCAATATACTAAGTTGTTTCCGTTGAAGATTGGTGGTCTAATAGATCCCATGCCTTCGTGATTGTTCATTTTGAGAGATCTCCCTTCAATCGATCAAACTTCTTTTGAAGGACCTGCTATGATACCAATTGTTGGAAATAATACCGAGAGGGGGGGTGAATCAATATTTACAATTCAATAACTTTTCATTTCACAATCAGATTTATATATACTACTTTAGTGAAGTGAACTAGCGTGTGCATGCAACTATGATTGAGGAAACCAACATATACCCAGAGAACTTATGAGTTAGTTAATTCATCATGTATTGATATTTAAATAGTGCATCGATACCTTATTATACAATAACTATGTGTAGTACTAACATAATAAACCATCACACATAAGCAAAACACATGAACACCAATATTTAAGGTGGAAACCCAATACGAGAGAAAAACCACCTATTGCTGTCATCTCTGTCTTCTTTTTAATATAAATAAAATCTGTTTACAATCTTGTACTGGTGCAAACTTATACTAGTACGTAGGCACCCACCTGTAGAAGGCTACAACCTTCTCTCGTTCTCTAGCTACTACTAGAAGGGAGCAAGAATCCCCTAGCTCTTGTACTAGCCGATATGTTTACTAGTACATAGGCGCTGACCTATAAAAGGTTACGACCTTCTCTATTCCTCCAGGGACCATGTTTCATAAATTTTCAAACTAGATGCTCCTGGTACACAACAACACAATATGAAGACCTCGTTTCATCATATTTTCACACTAGACCAATCATAAAATTTGAAGCTCAAACTCTATAATAATAAATGCATCAAACAATAATCAGTCATTCTAAATAGTTAGATCATTGTCACCAGAACACTGTGTTGAACCGAAAAATATGCATCATCATTCAAAACCAGCTACAACCTTAAAAATCATACATCATAATGCATACACCACTTTAATGAACCCAACCTGCATGTATAGGCTACTCCCCTTAACCAAACCTGTGTATACCTCCAAAACTACTGAATCATAAAAAAATTCTGAATCCAATCCGTACCAACCAATAGTATTCTGAACATCTACTGTCAAATTACATAGATATAGACAGTCAGCAACAAAGATCACCCTTCTCACTTAATTAATCAATCAATTAGATTCAGTCTCCTTATGCATTCAGTTCTACTTTCAAATCTAAGAAGACATCATTGACAAACAACAGTAAACCAACAACATTGATTAGATAGACCAATCATTTATCAATATCAGGCTTTTCTTTTGCATACACTACCTAGAAGCTTCGAACCAGTGTGTATACGCACCTTCACCAAGGCGAACCATCATATAGATTTGTAAATACAAACTTACAACTTCACTGCTATTCCAGACTTTAGACATACCTAGATCATGATATTTAAAGAATAAAACATGTGTAAGCAACAGATCTAGCCCAACCAATATCAGATCGTTCAATGATAAGTCATTTCAGGTCTCGTGATCCTGATCCAACATTGAATTCAAGGTGCACATAATATTTCAAATTATATCATAATCATATCCCTTGCAACATAAAATATACTTCAGATAGAATTATTCTTGAGAAACCCGTTCACTTGCACACTTGGTGCTTTGATCTTCTCCTCATATAGTTTTGGCCTTTCTCAATACCTCAGACCAAAACAACACTTAGAACCTATAGTATTCTTGGATGGGATCAAATAACCATTACTCTGCTCAATATTTTGGGCTAATACCATGGTATTGATCCTTGGTATTATTTAATCTTGTATTTCCTTGATTTTCCAAACCATACATGCTTTTCCTCTTGTGAAAGTGTGTGCATACGTATATGCTCTTTTTTTTTTTTTTTGTGAACCCACGTGTACACGTTGCTTTGACAAGGTGAACTTGCGTATATAGCTTAAACTACTTTACAACATCCTTTTCCTTTAACTTCTTGATTCTGATTTGTAGTTCTTTGTTCCATCATCTTGTTCTTATGTACCATTGTCTTGTTACATCTGAATTGACCTGTTACAATGTGAGTTGCCCTTTATCAAATCTGAATTGATCGGTGAGTGAGTTGCCATCAAGGACAATATTTGTATCATAATGCCAACATGAGGTTGCAACACTAGACCTTGGGGTAAGAGAAGATCATCATACATGTATTGTATGTTTGGCAGGAAGGTATGCTAGTTAATGGATTGTTATATGCATTAGGGTTATATACATGTTTTTCATTTTATTGTTGTTGTGGTTACATGCATGATAGATGCTAGTTAATCAGTGTGATCATATGTACATGCTTCGATTAGTCATGAAGGATAGTAAATTGTTGTTATTGTTGTTATATGCTAGTAACTTGATGATTAAAGTTATTACATTGATATCTTGGTGTTATATGTATAATACTAATTTCGATTGGTATACACAAATGGTTAGGGTTATGACATTCAGGTGTGAGTCAATATGTTGTGATATTATGTCATACTAATCTAGACCGATTGTGCATATGCGATTAATATGCATGAATGAAAATTGTTTATGATTTTATTATGTGAGCATGTTAGCTAGTTACTATTATGGATATCATGACCTTATTTATGGTTGATTTGATATGTTGTGAAGTTATATCGTGCTAATCTAGCTTGATTGTGTAGACAAGATAACCTCCCTTGAGATACATTAAGGTATGAGTTTGCTTATGTCTTATATTTTGTGCTTGATTGTTTAATTATGTCGTCTATTTGGTGTTTGAGTGTTTGGTGTCTATTATGTCATCTAGTTGATTTATCTAACATGGTACATTTATAGTTTGTTTGAGTGTTTGATTAATTGCATGATATGAGTATGTATCTGTAATATTGTATGAAGAAATGATGTTGTTTTAAGATGGTCGTACTAACACATATGTGTTGAGACAATTGATATGTACTTGAGTGTAAAATTTATGTATTATGACTAATGAATGTGAGTTGATTTTGATTATGACATGGTTGTTAAACCCAATGAAGTTTGATTTCAAATTTATAGATATGATGCCTTGATTTGTGGAACATGTGACTAACATGTGTAGAACAGTTGCAGAGCAACATGCTTGGTATTAGCATGACAAGGTAACAATTGATTCACTTATATATACTTAATAGTTGGGTGAAGTGATAGCATATAGTAAGACTCAATTGTAGCAAGGTAAATGGTAAAAGAAAAGGAATTAGGCAAGAATTCCTTTTGATGTGTTTGGAAACCCTAATTCAAAATGAATGAGTGTTTTGCATACATGAAGCCTTCTTAATCTTGATTTTGTCTAACATTATGCAAATATGTGCTATAGTTATGGACATGTATTTGATAGGTACATCAACTAGTTTCTAGTTATAGCTGGATCCGTCAAAGGATTGGAGTCCCTTGAGAGATGGCTTGGATGTGTTCAGTTGCAAGTAACGTGCTTGGCATAACAAGGTAAGGTAACTGGTATATTGTTATGTTTATTTATGCACTGACAGTTATGTGTTTATGGGAGTGTGATGCAGGGGATTGCATGGCAAGAGTCTTCCATGAAATTCTGAAGAAGGCTCGGGTTGAGATTTCCTTTGGAAGCACTGGGAACCATGGGATTGAGTCATGGTGTTTGTTGAGAGTCTTGTGATTTCGATTCTTTGTGCTTTGTTTGCACTTGATTTACAACTTTGTTTATGTTTAGTTTATGGCCATACCATTTTGTTTGTGGAGTGGTGTTGTTATTAGTTTTTAGGGTTTTCTTCTTATTTGTTTCTTGTGCTTTTAAGTTTTGAGTCTTGGGAATGGGTTGGGAAAGAGGAAAGTTAGTGGAGCTCAGGAGAGATGAAAGAAATCTAGCAGGAAATGTAAGACTCGGATGAAGCTGGTACATGTATAAGGGTAGTTGAAGGCAAGAGTATGAGAACTAGTTGGATTGGTTGGGTCCATTGGTGTAAATGGACGATGGTAGGACAATCACGAGAAAAGTAATCTGTAAAGGTAAAATAAATAGATTTTAGGCGTTATATGCCTTGGTTATGTTGGGGATCATTGTTCTCAATGTTGTGCATGTTGTGAATAGATAAAGAGAGTTCTCTTAACCTTGACATTATGGTATCTGGTAATTATGTTGTGACCATGAACATGCTGATGTATATATATGTATGTATGTATGTATGTATGTCATGTTTGACAGGGTCATCACGGATCATGATTGTTTTTATGCTCATGTTTATATGTATATATGTATGTATGTATGTATCTCATTGTCTGACATGATCATGATTTTTTTATGTTGATATATATATATATATATATACTATATATATATATATATATATATATATATATATATATATATATATATATATATATATATATATATATATATATATATATAATATAATATATATATATATATATATATATATATATATATATATATATATATATATGCTTGACAGGGTCATCAGGAATCATTCTCATGGAGGAATGATTGCTTGTGCAGGTGAATGGAATGAAGAGATTCCTAGTTCATGAGGAATCAAGTAGGAAGAGTATCCTGACAGATCTCTAAGGTCACTATCATGTGGATATGAATTGATATTATGTGATTATACTATGTTTATGTTTATGTTATGGAAATACTAATGCTGAGAGATATATTAGTGGAATGAAAACAACGTGATCTACGACATGCTAGGATAAGCATGGATGGTGAAGAGACACTGGAAGCAAGGTTGCTTGGTAGAAGCAGTGTGATCTTGGATTTGCAGTGTTATTATTGTGTATATGTTATGTATTAAATGATTGTACCTATGGTGATGTGTAATATTGTATATGTAGTATTGTGTACATATTGTATTGTGTATAGGATGGATATGTGGCATTGTGTGCGTATGGTGTTGTGCACATGTTGGATATGTAGTGTTGTGTACATATGATGCTATGTGCATGTTGTATATGCAATGCTATGTACATATGGTGTTGTGTGCATGTTGTACAAGTGATACTATGTATATATGGTGTTGTGTGCATGATTGTACATATGGTGCTCTGTGCATGTGGTGTTGTGTACATGTTGTACATGTCGTGTTGTGCACAGGGGGTGTTGTGTACATGTCATGCATGTGATGTTGTGTATATGTGGTGTCGTGTACATGTTGTGCATGTGGTACTATGTACATGTGGTATTGTGTACACGTTGTATAGGTGGTGTGGTGTATCTGTGGCGATGTGTACATGTTGTCTAGGTGGTGCCGTGTACATGTGATGCTGTGCATATGTTGTGCAGGTAGTGCTGTGTACATGTTGTACATGTGGTATTGTGCGCATGTCATACATGTTGTGTTGTGGGCATGCAATGTTATGTATGTGCATTGTGTAGTCATGGTATTGTGACATGTGTATTCGTTGTGTTGTACTTTGTGTACATATATGTATTGTGTTGTGCATCAGGTGTAGGTGCATGTATGTGTTGTGTTTTACATTGGGTGTAGGTGTATGAGTTGTATGTAAGGTGTAGGTGCATGTATTGCATGGTGTTGTACGTCATGTGTGGTTGTATGTATGTGATGCACACTATGTGTATGTGCACATGGTTGAGGAGAAAGGGCTCTGGGTGTTTATCAGTTGTGGAAACCGATTCGGTGTGCGTAAAGAATAAGGGAAAAGGTAGAAACTAAGGATTGATTAAAGGATAAGTATCAATATTTTATTTTAGTTTTATTATGCATGTGATTTATGAATCTGGTCTATGATGATTACATGTGATTTATGATTATGGTTTATGATGGTTACATGTGATTTATGATTTTGATCTATGATGGTTGTGTTTTGAGCTATCATGATGTGATATGTTTATACATGATGATTTGGTCAAATATGCTAGTTTGACTTGTTGTGACAGGGAGCGAACATAATTGCAAGTGTACCTAATTAACGGGCCACCAATGAGGTATGATATGAAGTTATCTCAATTTATTTTGAATCTAATGGAAATGATGTGCTTGGTATAAGAAAGCATGAAATGCCCGGTTGGGTGGTCAAAAAAATGGCAAGAATTAGAAGTAGTAGTGAAAGAAATTGGAACATGTAGCAGTATGCTGGTAAAGCACTTGAGGAGCAGGGCCATTGTGGTACACTGGTACCCAATAATGTCCATTGATTTCCATGAGCATGCTATGACTAGTATGATGGTTTTGAGGTAGGTATATGCCTTGGTTGTTTGACCTTCTAATGCGAGGAAGCCTTGCCAAGGGATGGATCACTCAGGATAGGGGATGTTGGGGAACATGGAAGTTGAGTGACTGCACAGAAGGGGTGACCAGATTGCCTGAGGGACTGTGTAGCAAAGAAGGGAAGGTCAAGGATGGATTTGTTTTGGTCATTAGAATTTCTAGATGAAATTAGATACACATTGGGAGTGTGCCCTAGAACAATGAATCGGTAACTGTTCACTGAGAGGACAAGTGGCACAGGATTGTAGCATTGGACATTGGATGCAACTTTGACTTTGGTAGTAGATTCTGGACTTCCTAGGAAGGAGGTGAATCCTGACATTACTTTTGAGGGTATAGGTGTAAGCCTTTGGATTCCCTTGTTGTTGATATAGGCATCATAATTTTTATTTGTTGGTTTAGAAAATGTGCGTATCTGTATATGTGGTTATTATTGTAAATACTGTAATGAGTTGTGTTATAAAGCTCCAGTAAATGGTATGTTTGTCATGTTTTAGCATATGGCCATTATAAATACTACAATGAGCTATGTTATAAAGCTCCATGGATAGTATGTTTTTGTTTTCAACGGTCTTGCTGGTAATAGGTGTCATTGAACATCGAGGACGGTGTTCCCATAAGGAGGAGGGCTTGATAACATCCCTGGTTAAAAATCCATGTAAAAATATGTAAGACCATGGTCATGGGACATGTATTCCAATATGAATGGTGGAAAAAACATCTTAGTGGGTTCATTTGGTTTATTATGGCTAAGGCAATCGACAAAGGCAATGGCTAAGGATTTGGAAAGGAAAATGGCATTTTTGGCACATTTATTTATGAAAATAAAGGAAAATAGGAGAAAATCAAAGTGAAAGGTCACAAGTTGCATGTGAAGAGGAAATTGAAGGAAAATAGAGGAAAAGGGCGATAATAGAGGCCTCATTGATAAAAAGCTTCTAAGGATTAGTTGGTACCTTTTGTTAGTTCAGTTTTGGAGCTCTCTCATTATTCTTTCTCTCTCGCTCTTAGATACTTAGATTTTTATTGGAGCACTTTGGCATTAGATCAAGAAAGGAAAAGAAGGTAATAGGAAGGAAGACAAGGAAGCGTAAGAACAAGTAGCTACAATAGGATTCTTTGCAGGTATCAATTTGCATGTGTGATTTCCTTGCTAGATTTGGCATGCATGGTATTGCATGTGGTTCTTTGATGTTATGGCATGAGTTTTGGTAGGTGTGACAGTGTTTTTAGCCTAGCCTTTCCATTTTTGGATAACCATGGTGTGACGAGGTTCTCATGTTTTGGTTGGGATGGATTACCAGATGGATTCGAAGATAAGTGAGATGGATCTCTGAATAATAGAACACATGGCCTAGTAACCCCTGAATCAGACTCTGGGTTGCAGTAAAGCTAGATTTTGTGTTTCCTTGGTGGGCCTAGGAATACTCGACCGATGAATGGAAGGATATACAGTAAAGCCTAGAGGTGGTTGCCCTTGATTAGGCCTAGGAATCCTTGCCAGTGAATGATGGTATATATGGTAAATACTAGAGGGTGGAGTCTCGGTTTAGGGCCTAGTGATCCTTGGATCGGATTTTGGATTGTGGTAAAGCCTGAGAGACTAGGAGACATGAAACTTCCTCACGGTGTAGGTGGAGAAATCCTGTGGCATCCATGCTTGTTTTGGCCTAGTGATCTAGTGGACATGGTAAAGCTAGTTATTACATGTTTATAGTTTTGGCCTAGTGTTTTGGAGAATTTGGTATCTACAGGTAAATACTAATTCCCTAGATAAGTAGCCATATCTAGAACAACAATTTAAAGCACTTTAGCCTTTTCCTATAATAAATAGATAAGACAGAAGATGAGAAGACCTACTTGTAGTTCCGCTTTCCTCTTATCCCCTTTGTATCGATCCTGTCACTCCTTCCCGTACTTAACACGCTTGAGAAGTACCTGTAAACATCAACAGAAGACAAAGAACTGATCAAAGCAAAATATCTATTGAATACAAGTAAATGGAATCAGATACATTCACACATATAAGCATCATATAGCAAGATAATCATATGGAAAAAGGTTCAAATACTTTATTGAATAGAAGAAGGAATTACAACCACCAAGTCTGACTTGAAGTCACTCCTCCAGCTTTTGTTCCATCCACATCACATAATAAGCATGACATTCTGGCAACATAACAACATTTACAATAGTCTCAATTCTCAAACTAACATTATCTCCTTACAATTCATCAAAGTCCAGCCCTTGAACACTTAGATGAGTGCTCAATTTATAGGAAGATGGAGGAGGTTTTATCATCAATGAGGGTATTGAATGGCCTTCCAAACTTAGAGTTAGTTTCTGTGGAGGAAGGGATGAGAGGGTAAGAGTTTAATGGATCCTTAGCCTATCCAATTTCGATCTCATAGGAGGGGATAAGAGATGGGATCCTTCTAGAATTATCTAGAACCAAGGAATATTCCTAGAACCCTGTGCAAATTTCGCTCAATCTCGCCCAGCGTAGGTCAAAGTGGGCCTAGGTGCTCTACAGAGCACCCTGGCATGGACTTAACTGCTCTACAGTGCAGCTTTACATGGGCCTACCTGCACTGGTCCCTTTAGAGATCATTTCAGGATGTCTTCAAGTCATGAAATTGTCTAGGAAGGAGGCATTCAAAAGGGTAACTTTTTTAGGGCATATAGCAACTGAAATTAGGGTTTGATGAGCCCTAAAACATTGATCTAGATGATGGGAGTGATATGCCCAAATGGATCTGTAACAGTTGCCCCCTAAAGCATGAAGTCGAAAAATGTAAATGTCGAAATGAAATGCTTTATGATGTGATGAGGAGGTTTCAAAGTGGAAGGTGACCTGCATCAATTACAATACATATATCATGATATTTTGATTTGTTTCATGAATCACAAAGGGAATGCATACCCATGCTCAACATATAAACTTTGATTACATGTACATAGACATTCGTCTATAGATATAGACCCATGAATGGATGATCATCAATGTAAGGTCATTGTACATATGATTTAGTACTCCTGAAATCACAACCCGGATGGATGAAACTAGATCTGGGGTCTTCTATCTCGTTCAATCATTTGCTCAAGTACGAGTTTAACCATGTGAATATGTGATCTGAAGTCGAACATGGGAAGACACCATCTGATTACCAGCCAATGATGTAAGTTGTTAACAGGCGAGAGAAATCACCAATAATGATAATGATCCTCAAGTCACTATAGTACATTATGCATGGTGTGAATGAATGATTTGATGTCGAACACCATACAAATTCTTTCATTCGAAAGCCAGTGATGTCAACCTATCGCCGAAAGTGAGAAACCTGCCATTGATGTATGCAAGCCTTTAGATATTGGAAGGGTGTTTCTCAGTCAAATTCTCGGATAATGTGCTAACGTCGACAATAAGCGACTCGTCACAGGAGGGCATTGATGTATCCCACATCAACGATACGAAACAAGTGTAATGATTTTGGAGATGGAATTTGACTGACGACACAAGGTTTAGGAATGCCGGTCATGAAAATTAAGGTTTATGGTATTGCAAAGGATGAATTTTATCAGGATGACTTCTCTTGAACATGTCGGCAACACTGAAATGAATTGGTAGCATTGATCCAAAACAAAGTGATGGATGGTATGATAGACCAACAATATGATAACCATCAAGCTAATAACCCAACCCAAGTAGTCATAGTGATGAAGTGAAAGTGTCATTTTCAAGAGCGACCTGCTACCGTTAAGTGGTTTTACCCCTTTTTCCCATTTTCCCCAGTCATTGCTAACCAATACCTCTTTATTTTTTTCAAGCTTGAGGAGGATAACATATGCTTGTTGTATAATTCCACCCTTCAGGTGAATCCATCGCTATGTGATGTTTTAATGAGTCTAGCGAAGGTGAAACTCAGTCTTGTCATGATCGAAAAGTTTGTCTCTATTTGGTGTTTTAATGAGTTTAACGACAAAGATAACTTGGTCCTTTTCATGTTTAGAGAGTTTGAAAAGGGATGAAAAGGAAACTCCACAAGTTCTTTTTCGTATATTTGTCTCTTAGTCTGAAAAAGCGTAAAATAATACAAGAGAGAACCTATTGACCATGTTCGATCAACATATTCCTTTTTCGTAAATAATCTATCTCAGCTCGAAAAAGGGTTAAAATTATACTGACTAGATGTCATTTCCAATCCGTTAACAAGATGAAAAGGACAAGCACTTGGCAATGTTTTCATATTTCGAGAGTATGAAAAGAGCTTAAAGAGGATTCCACTTTGAGAAATAAGTGGTTTCTAGGATAGCAACTGGTTCCAGTGATGTTGTAACTTCTCAAAACATGTTGATTTATATGAGAGGCTGGCTAATAAGACCACTCATTGCAACTGTTCCTCAAGAAAGGGAAAACAACCAAGTGAAAGCATATGATCGGCCAAGTAGATAGTGATAATGGAAGGAGAAAAAACAAGGCTCATATGACGGAAGAGGCTGATAGAATGGTAATCCTGAGGGTTGAAAAGGAGATGGGTTCATTTTTACACAAGCTTGAACCATAGGGAACTATGCTTGGATTCAGTTTCATGTTTACACAAGCTTGAAATGAAAAACTATGCTTGAATTCAGTTTCATTTTTACACAAGTTTGAAACGAACAACTATGCTTAGATTCAGTTTCATGTTTACACAAGCTTGAAATGAAAAAAAAACTATGCTTGAGATTTGTTTACATGCCCCCAACATGATGACTTGAAACTAGGTGCATGCTCCCCAAGCTTCATTACATTCACGTAAGTAGACTACTCGTGGCTATCAGGTGGATGGAATGAAGGTTCATTTATGAGATTAGGTGAAAGACTCGATTGGGATTTTACGAGATCTAATCAAAGACCCAACTTGGAACTTTTCCCTAGGGGACCTTGTTTCATTTTTTAATGAGCTTGACACAAGACAAGGAGCTCTTCTCTTATTCCTTGTTTCATTTTTTAACGAGATTGACACAAGATAAGGAACTCTGCTCTGGGACCTATTTCATTTTTTGATGAGGTTGACACAAGACAAGGAACTATCCTCATATCCTTGGTTTCATTTTTTAACGAGGTTGACACAAGACAAGGAACTATCCTCATATTCCTCGTTTCATTTTGTAACGAGCTTGAGACAAGACAATGAACTATGCTCATATTCCTTGTTTCATTTTTTAACGAGGTTGACATAAGACCAGGAACTATCCTCATACACCCTTGTTTCATTTTTTAATGAGGTTGATACAAGAAAAAGAACTATACTCATACCCTTTGTTTCATTTTTTAATGAGGTTGACACAAGACAAAGAACTATCCTCATCCTCCTTGTTCATGACCCATAAAAGGTCATGACTTCCAAGAGGTTCTCATCAGATAGGAGAACAATGCTTTGGAAGGGATTCGTAGCAAGGAAACCGAGATTTGGTTCCAATGCCCCCAGTACATAATGTACAACATCGCGAAATTGATCATCCATTGATATAGGCATGGAATGGGTTGCCACATAATTAACCTGTGGTGGGGATGATATCATTGGTACATAAGGACCATTTAGGGAAGATGGTTGAATGGAAGCCATATTTGGATCGGGAAATGAAAGCGGTCAATGGTAATAATTCTACCCTTACGCGGGAAACAAATCACTCGAAAGAGTGTTGAAACAATAGCTTCCATGTCATAAACATAGTCACGCCCAAGAAGTAAATTGTAATCTAAAGGGTTTGGGACTACCATCACATTTAGATAAATGATTTTTCCTCCCAAAGTGTTATGGCCACCAACAACCCCCCTCTTTGTTTGATATTAGCAATAACACCAAGCAAATGGGGACCCTTAATAGAAAACCCAAACAAACATTTTATGAAATTTTTTGTATTCAACTCCTTAAAACTTTATCGCATCGCGAGAAAAGAATCAAAAGTTTTCTTATGAGCATAATAAACTGCGAAGAAGCGACGCGAAATTCATCGCATCACATTCATTATGAAGCACCCTTAAATGAAAAAACTTAAGAAATATCCGACGGCCGATATGCGACGTCGCATATCGCAACATCGCGTAAGTAGCACACAATGACTGAATGACTAAATGTGATCTGCGATGCTGCGATACCGCGATCTGTGATGCTGCGATGTGAGTTGCAGAAATCACCCATCGCGAATTTTCCTAGGCGTAGTATTCAAGGAAAGTTGTCCCTTAACCAAAATTGAGCACGTGCCTTAAAAGAAATTAATTATTTTACGCCAAAATATTCAGGAAGGACAGTTTTGTGTTTTTCGAAGAGTCAGTTCGCTATGAGTGTCATAATTATGCATTCATAAGAGCTTAAAGCTTTCATGTCAATCTTTATTATCATTACTCTTTTCCTTTGCGTAAACTGTAAGTCAGGAAATAACATGAAGCAATGTGCAGGAAACATCTAAGGAAAAGGGGAAAGCGTCAATGCTCGGAGAACAGAGAAGAGTATCACTCAACAGATGCTGATGTCAATAGGCCATCTAAAGCTCAGAGTCAAAGGCGCACAAAAGCAGCATGTTTACAAAAGACCCTGAAGCTTATGCCCAGAAAAGCCCGGAACAAAGAATGGAGGCAGTTTTCGATGTAGAAGATTGTCCAGAGAGTAAAGTCCCCAACTTATTTAGTCATTCGCAAGGCCAGAAACTGAAATAGCAAAAGCAGAATCAGTTTGAGAGAAATTTCAATTATTACCAAGTATACACGCAGTGAATACACCCAGCCAGAGGAAGATTCTCGAAAATATCTTCTAGTTTACTAGAAAGTGGTGCCAGCGCTTGTTATTTCTATTTTTATAGCTCAAACGAAAGCGGAAGGCGATCAGCCGACTCTTCCCAGGCGAATGTTGCATGCTTGCAGCACTAAGGAGCAAATACAGAAATGGTTCAGAATTAGATTCAATTTTTAGAAATAGTTTTACTTTATTAGAAGGGAGGTCATTTAAAACCGTATCCTAAATTTATGTAATTAAGTTAATTAGTTAGCAGTATTTAAACCCTTCTCAGGCATTTAGAGAAGGGTCCAGAAATTTGTCAAGAACTTGTCCTCGG
>APFE031289356.1:33752-67531 GCA_000404065.3 Pinus taeda
TTCTAGTAGCTGATATCCTAGAATTCTATGGCTTAATTCTTAGCAGGGATTGGTCCGAAAAACTCCATGGATACTTCTCAATCGACTGGTCGCACATGTGGTTACCCTACAATGGTAAACCGAATCAAATAAAGGTTGAACGAGAGTTACACCAGAAGTACATAGTAACGGAATTGGAGGGAGAAAATGAAGCAATAGCATATAACAATAGCATCATAGGAAATTACTTGGTAGATTCTTTCCTCGGCAATTTCAATGCTCATACATCACCTTAGAAAATTCAGTTTTGTCCCAAGTCGATTTTTTTTCCCAAACTGATAATTCAAAGTGTGTTAATTTTGTAGAGAAACCTATAAATACATCTTTGTTTTGGAAATTGTATTTTGATGGCTCTAAATCTAACGAAGGAGCAGGAGCAGGATGCGTTCTGATTAGTCCAAAAGGAAATAAGACCATGCTTACGTGAAGACTTGAATTCGATTGCACAAACAATACAGCGGAATATGAGGCCTTGGTGCAAGGCCTATACAAAGCAATTGGGTTGAACGTCAAGTATCTTCAAGTCTTCGGAGACTCTGAGATTGTTGTCAAACAGGTACGTAACACCATACGTTGCCTATCAAGTCATTTGAAACACTATCAATCTTTAGTACAAGATCTGACTGAACATTTCATAGCATTCAATATTTCGTCAATCCCAAGACTCCATAACGCGAACGCAGACCTTTTAGCTAACGTAGCCTCTAGACTCATTCCCTTCGAAGATTTTAGTCCGGATAGATTCTCAATAGAATTAATCTTTAGACCGTCCATCCCTGACAACATTACAAACTAGAGAGTATTCAATGACGATCCTGATATTGAAAATTTCCTCACTTCTGAAGGATCTTACTCCAATCAAATAATTGACGAAGACCATCACAATCGACAAATACAACAAAATAGCACTGATAATGCTATACCTACATCGATGGTTAAGTTGGAAGACTTATACGATTTGAAAAGTCGGTTTAAAAGGTCTACTAATTCTAAGCTCTACAGTTCAACTCTGAACTACGAATTAGTAAACCTGGGAACCCATGATAAACCACAAAACGTTAATCTAGGCCACGTCCTAGCTCCTGAAGAAAAACTAGCATATATTTGTCTTTTGAGACAATACAAAAATGTTTTTGCCTGGAATTATGATGAGATGAAGACATATGACACTTCTATTATTCAACATACTATCCCTATGATTAACAACGAAAAACCTGTCCAACGAGAAACTCAGAAAAATCCACCCCAATTTAGAAAACCAAATAAAAACTGATCTGAATAAGTTATTAAAATCCAGAATAATTTTCCCCGTCAGACATTCCAAATGGGTCTCCAATATGGTACCCATTAGAAAGAAAAGCAGAGATATTAGAATCTACATCGATTTTCGGAATCTCAACAAAGCCTGTCAAAAAGACAACTTTCCCCTCCCTCCTATGGAGTAGATATTACAGGCAGCAGCAGGCTCAGAGCTAATGTCTTTTTTGGATGGATTTTCAGGATACAATCAAGTGCTGGTACATCCCGATGATCAGTTAAAAACCACATTCCGAACTAAATGGGGCACATACATGTATCGGAAGATTCCATTTGGTTTGATCAACGCCGACGCTACATTTCAGAGAGCCATGGACATCGCATTTAAGGGTTTAGTCAATAAATCTGTAGTAATTTATTTAGATGATATAACAATGTACTCCAAGAAGCGAAGCGACCATCTCAAAGACTTGAAACAAATATTTCAACGATGTTTAAGGTATGGGATTTCACTTAACCCAAAGAAATCTTTTTTCACATTAAGTGAAGGGAAAACTTCTAGGATTCATAGTGTCAAAATCTGGTATTCACATTGAGCCTGATAGAATCAAAGAAATTTCTAAAATATCCCTACCTCATAATAAAAAGGCCATGCAATCTTTTCTTGGTCAAATCAATTTTGTGAGAAGATTTATCCCAGATTTTTCACGAATTGTTTCTCCTTTGCAAACCATGATAAAAAAGAGTTCAAATTTCAAATGGGGTCAAGATGAGCATGAATCATTCAACTTGATCAAACAAGCTATCATTAATGCTCCATCTTTAGTGACCCTGAATTTTTCAGAATCTTTTATCTTATACACATTCGCTTCAGAGAAATCATATGCCGCGATTCTAACTCAAGCAAATCAAGAGAAAGCGGAAGCTCCAATCACATTTTTTAGCTCGAATCTACAAGGTTCTGAACTCAACTATTCAGACATGGAGAAACAGACATATGCTGTTTTCAAAGCGGTCAAATATTTCAGACCATTCTTACTTAAAACCCATACCAAGGTCATAGTACCGTTTCCAGCGGTAAGAAATATTCTAATATAGAAAGATGTGGGTGAAAAAAGAGCAAATTGGATCACTGCTTTACAAGAATATGAACTTGAGATCAAACCAGCAAGCATTGTGAGAGGTCAAGGCTTATGCAAAATGTTGGCTGGAGCATCGCAAATTCCTGAAAATTCATCTGAAGAGGTATAAACGTATGAGGTAAGCCTAAATGATACAGAATCATTATATGCTGACACCATTTATTATCTTAAGAATGGGTATGCTCTAGCACACCTAGATCACACCAAGAAAAGAGCTCTGAGATTGAAAGCTAAACAATATCAGCTCATAAATGCTGTTCTGTTTAAAAGGAATTATCATTCTGTGCTTCTTAGGTGTCTTGAGAAAACTGAAGCCGAAAAGGTTTTGCAGGAACTCCACGATGGACCCGCAGGCGGACACTATGCTGGAGATGCTACTGCACATAAGATCTTACGTGTAGGATATTATTGGCCCACACTATTCAAAGACTCACACAGTTTAGTGAGGAAATGCCAAGTCTGCCAAACTACTGCAGGGAGACAAAAGAAGCCGTCCATGCCACTACAACCGGTAAACATCGAGCAACCATTCAGTCAGTGGGGCTTGGAAATAATAGGTGAGATTGTTCCTCACTCTTCTAAGCAACATAGGTACATCCTCACGACAACAAATTATTTTACTAAATGGGTAGAAGAAGTTCCTATCAAGAAAACTAATTCTGAAAACATCATTGAATTCATAGATCAATTTATAATCACTAGGTTTGGATTGCCGACGAATTTTATGTTTGATAATGCCTCGTACTTTTCTGGGAATGCAATGACTGAGTTTTCACTTAAAAGAGGGTTCAAACTGAAATATTCGGCCAACTACTATCCGCAAGGAAATGGGTTAGCTGAGTCAATAAATAAAAACCTAATCAGGATTATTAAAAGAACAGTTGACCAGAACCAAAAGAATTGGCACAAAACTTTGGTAAATGCTTTATGGGCAGAGGGGATAACGAAGAAAGCTTCAATCGACACTTCTCCCTTTGATTTAGTTTATGGGAAGGAAGTGGTTCTTCCAACTCACTTAATGATCCCCTCCTTGTCTTTAGTACAATACATTGATGAAGTATCTACTTCCTCCTTACAATTAAGACAAATGGAAATAATTAAATTAGAAGAACAACGAGAACAAACTAAGAAAACCCATGCTCATCACCAAGCGCTAATAAAATCCTCTTTTGATTCAAGCATAATGACCAGAATTTTTTTTTTTCAGATGGGAGATCTAGTTTTGAAATGGGATAAGGCTCATGAAGAAAAGGGAAAACATACAAAAGTTCAGAAAATGTGGCTTGGTCCTTTTCAGATTGTAGAAGTCATAGGTCCATCAACGTTTGTGTTGCAGGATTTAGCAGGTAGAAAGGATTCTTTGCCTGTTAATGGACAGATCCTTAAAATATATTTTCCATAGAAGATTACTCTTCTATTTTTTGTAGGATAGTTTTTTTGTTTTTCTTCTTTCTTATAAATAAAACCAGTTGTAGATGGTTACTACAGGAGTTCACGAAAAAAGACACCAATTCTCTGTTAGATTTTGATTTTTTCGCTTGTACAAATAGTGAATTTTTTTGAAAAATCTGATCTTTATTATTGACGGATAGAGTTAACTTTAGCCTAGATATGATACTAGTTTCAACTTCAAAAAATTTGATGAAAGCAACCTTTGGCAAAACATTGTTTTATATCAGCACAATGAAAGGTATCAATAATAAAATAAATATTCTCTGTAAAAATGTTGTTTTCAAACTCTATTATTGTCGTCCAGAGCTTTCTTAAGGAAAAACAATGGTTTCCTACCTGCTAAAGAAAATCGCAGCATTCAGAGGAACAACTCGAGAAAACACTATATCTCAAAGAATAAGAGGTCTCATCACGAGCCGGCTTATCATGATCACAAATATTATAACTTGCTGACTTTGCCAATACTGTCCACCAAAACAGGGCAACAACTCAAGATTCTTGCAATCAAAAGACAAGGGGTCTCATCACAAGCCAGCTTGTTCAGCAAAAGTGTAAATCAAGTGAATGACTGTGTCATAATTTGGCCACCAAACCAAGACATTGTTCTTTAGAGAATAAAAAGGAAAAAGTATCAAAATGGGTTTTTCTCTGAAAAGTTGTAAATAGCCTTAAGCAGGATAAAGGATCATTGCTGGGTAACAGGTAACCCTGTCAAGGCTATGGACGCCTGCTGGCAGTAGAGGCTCTACCTACGACAAATGAGCATATTTTAAAAAAAGCCAGCACACAGAGAAGACCTTATTTTATCTTTAAAAGACCAAGTAATGGCTGATGTAAATGCAAGGACTAAGCCTGAGGAAGCAAACGATTAGAATAGAAAAAGGTTGAAACAAAATATCATTGATAGGATAAGGTATAATGTACTCTATCTGTCCATAACAAAATTTAGACTTATGAAAATTTTTCTGCTTCGGAAGTTAAAGTTCAATAGAAAAATAGAGATAACTGGTTCTTCCCAGTGAATCGCTATTGTTTTGGCCACCAACAACCCCCCTCTTTGTTTGATATTAACAATAAAACCAAGCAAACGGGGACCCTTAATATAAAACCCAAACAAACATTTCATGAAAATTTTTGTATTCAACTCCTTAAAACTTTATCGCATCGCGAGAAAAGAATCAAACATTTTCTTATGAGCATAATAAACTGCGAAGAAGCGACGCGAAATTCATCGCATCGCATTCATTAGGAAGCACCCTTAAATGAAAAAACTTAAGAAATCTCCGATGAACGATATGCGACGTCGCATATCGCTACATCGCGTAAGTAGCACACAATGACTGAATGACTAAATGCGATCTGCGATGCTGCGATACCGCGATCTGCGATGCTGCAATCTGCGATATTGCGATCTGCGATGCTACGATGCGAGTTGCAGAAATCACCCATTGCGAATTTTCCTCAGTGCAGTATTCAAGGAAAGCTGTCCGTTAACCAAAATTGAGCACGCGCCTTAAAAGAAATTAATGATTGTACGCCAAAATATTCAGGAAGGACAGTTTTGTGTTTTTCGAAGAGTCAGTTCGCTATGAGTGTCATAATTATGCATTCAAAGAGCTTAAAGCTTTCATGTCAATCTTTATTATCATTACTCTTTTCCTTTGCGTAAACTGTAAGACAAGAAATAACATGAAGCAATGTGCAGGAAACATCTAAGGAAAAGGGGAAAGCGTCAATGCTCAGAGAACAGAGAAGAGTATCACTCAACAGATGCTGATGTCAATAGGCCATCTAAAGCTCAGAGTCAAAGGCACACAAAAGCAACATGTTTACAAAAGACCCTGAAGCTTATGCCCAGAAAAGCCCAGAACAAAGAACGGAGGCAGTTTTCGATGCAGAAAATTTTCTAGAGAGTAAAGTCCCCAACTTATTCAGTCATTCGTAAGGCCGGAAACCGAAATAGCAAAAGCAGAATCAGTTTGAGAGAAATTTCAATTATTACCAAGTATACACGCAGTGAATACACCCAGCCAAAGGAAGATTCTCGAAAATATCTTCTAGTTTACCAGAAAGTGGTGCCAACGCTTGTTATTTCTATTTTTATAGCTCAAACGAAAGCGGAAGGCGACCAACCGACTCTTCCCAGTCGAATGTTGCATGCTTGCAGCACTAAGGAGCAAATACAGAAATATTTTAGAATTAGATTCAATTTTTAGAAATAGTTTTGCTTTATCAGAAGGGCGGTCATTTAAAAACCGTATCCTAAATTTATGTAATTAAGTTAATTAGTTAGCAGTATTTAAACCCTTCTCAGGCATTTAGAGAAGGGTCCAGAAATTTTTCAAAAACTTGTCCTCGGAACATGCACTTCTGCACCCTCAGAGGAGGTTTTGATGAATGGATGGATCGAGATTTATTAATGTTTGCATTTGATGTCTGTTACTGATGTTGCACTTTTGTACTCTTAGTAGATGTTAGAACAAGTAGAGATAAATTGTTTTTGCTTGAAGTTTATGAGTAGGATTAGTCATAAATGGTACTTTTATCTCTTGGCCATTTTTGCTTATATTCTTAAAGTGATTTACAGTTTTCAGTTGTTTATATGTTATTGCATGAATATATGAGTTACCATTTGGCACTTCTGTACAGTGGAGTCATTTATTTATGTCTGATATATGAATAACTTATTATGCGATATACTGTTCACAACTGTTTTGCCTAACTTCTTATCCAAAGTGGTTTATCTTAATTGATTTCTATTCTTATGATAACTGAATGATCTTTATTACCAGTTATTGTTTGAAATCTCTTTAGATCACATAATAGAAGAAATACACCCCGGGTTAGCGTAGATTAGATGTGTTGTTTCTCATTATATTACAATAGCATAGAGTTAGTTTAAGAATATGAATTAAATTAGCTTTAAGTACTCTTAGATCAGCATCATTCAACTCTACACACACACACACACCCTTAGATTGGGAAACTGGTCCCATTATCCCCAGTCGGACCCGCTATACCAAACGGATAAGGAGCTGCCAACCAAGGTCCGGACCGGGTGGGTATCCCCGTTGTTGTCGACCCGATTTTTGGGGCTTCAACACAAAGTAATAGGCAAATGTGGAAGGATCCCTAATGGTTGACTGATTCCTCTATTAAAAGCCAATATATTCTGGGTAACAGGCACAAGTGGCAACGAACCAAGCGCTTGCCAAGCAGTGGAGGAAAGGATACTCACAGATGCACCTTCATCTATAATAGTACCAGATACAATCATATTACAAACCTATACTATGATCTGGAAAGGCACATAAGAAGGAAGATGAAATCCTGTCAGTCGATTCCAATCAAAGGAAGTGACCAGACTACTTGGAGGGGGTACCGTAAGAACAAGAGAATTATCCCCTTGAGTTATGGGAATGGGAGGAGTTTCCTCCTGTCTTGATGGAACAGGAGGGTTGCCTCCAAGCTCATTGGAATCTAAAGAAACAAAAAGAACCTGAGTGGTATCATACTCACTCTCTACGGGAATGGTACGATTAACTGAAGGGGAAATCAGGTCAACTGTTACATCGACCTGTTGATTTGGGTCAAGTATAGACTCATAGAATTCACTTTCAGAGAGTGGGTTTGACCAACGGTTGATTTTGGTTAGTCAATTCATCAAATAGTGAAGGATTAAGGGAGAATATCCTATAACCAGATGGAAATCATTGCGGAGAAGTAGAACGGTTATCCAACACTTTTTTGGCTTCATCTAGATAGGGACAAAGGTGAATGGGGTGATTCCCTTCACATAACCTACAAGTAAACTTGACTTTACCCTTCTTTCCTTGAACTTTACTACCACTAGTTGATGGTGTGTCACTAGCATGATATCCAAAAGTTGATGACACGGGATGATGTGAACGGGAAGACCATTCTTCTAAGATCTGAGGCATATTAGGATAATTTCAAAGAAGATGGTCCCCCGCACAAAGTTTGCATGGATATCGAACTTTGTGAGGCTTGACGGAGGAAGGGGAGGAAGAAACAACTGAGGAAGAAGGCAAAGGGTCAACGTTAGGAACAACCAGAGGTTGATTTTGTCTAGTTGGAGGAGTACTCGATTGCAGAGAAATCACGACATTTTGAACCAAGGAGGTTGAAAAAAACCATGCTGGCAAGCCAACGATAAGTCCTAGAAGGGATAATGTAGCCATATAAGGAGCACCAATATTTTCGAAAGGAGGAAAAGGACTAGGATTCCCATCAAAAGGAATTCCTTGATCGGTGGACTCCAGATTTGTCGCCATATGTTTCAACCTAAGACCAACTAAGGAGTGAGCATGGAGGATGTTATCCATGGTCAATTAATTTTATTCTAATCAAAGTAACATAACAAAACAACAGAGGGATAATCTAGGTAAAAGGTTTACCAAGCAACTATGAACTACAAAATACCTCCAGGCAAACTGAGAAGTACAGGCAGGCAATCTCCCCGAATGCTATGTTTGGTGTATCACAATGTACAAGGTGGATGAATCAGGTCCCTAAGGATGGATATAAACCTAGTTTTGTCCTCCCATATATACTTGAAAGTACGTGGAGAACCAATCTGTATAAGTGCTGTCTAATGCAAAACCGCATAGTGAGAGCATTCCCATATACTTTACGTACTGTAATGCTGCCCTATATACCCGAATGTACGTGGATGAGCTACGATATACTCACGTGGGTGGAATGAGGTATCACACTGGGGATGTATTGTAGACAAGTTAGTGACAGTTGCTTTGTTTTACGATGCCGGAACACGTCTCTAGCGTAGAACCACTAAATGTTTTTCGTTAGGTGACAATGCTCCATTAGGTAAATTTAGATAAATTTTAAGCTGATCTTCTTTAGAATTTGCCTTTCAAGGTTCACCACGTGATGTATGTTTTCAATTCCTAAAATGCAACTAATATGATAAGCATTATTTTCATTCAATTGAACAATGAAAACCTTAGCTATTAGGGTTAGAACAATCAGATCTTTGATAAAGAGCAAAGAGCACATCTAATGCAATTTCCCTAGCTATTCCTTTCAAGAATTCACAAAATACAATATGAATGATGCAAGTTTTTCTTTTCAAATCCCTTAATGTTATGATGAACAAAAAGGAAACTAATGCACATACAATCAATTAATCTTTTTATAAGAATGAAGACTTTACGACAGTTTAGTTTTGAAGGAAAAGAATACTTTTTCGACACTTTCTTTCGAACAAAGAGTAATTGACTATAATCTAACTTTGACGATGGGTCGATAATGAAAAAGAAAACATTTAAGAAACATTAATCAATCAAGTCAAAGTAGGGCTGGAAAGAGGAAATACAAGTTGATTTCAGAGACATACTACAATCATTGATCTTTCAGTAAGCATAAACAAACGGAAATTTGGAGAAAAAGCCTAATCCAAAGGTGAAAATTTTCCCTAAGGTGGATCAGGGAAGGTCAAAGAGGGCCTAACTGCACTGCAGAGCACTATCTCTCACTCATGGGTGCTCTACAGAGAACTGTCCCCTGACCAAGCCTGCAGTGATTCCTGAGAGGCCACTCAAGAGTCATCTAACCTCAATTTTTTGACCAAAAAATACTTCAAAAAGGCTGAAATACAATCAATGAAAGGAAGTAAGGTCTGCTAGAGTGTCCTAGGATGTGGATAAGTGACTTGGAATGATGATCGTTCCCCAGCGGATTCGCCAATTTGTTTTGGAGAATTTGGTATCTACGGATAAATATTAATTCCCTAGATAATTAGCCATATCTAGAACAACAGTTTAAAGCACTTTGGACTTTTCCTATAAGCAATAGATAATACAAAGAATATGAGAAGACCTACTTGTAGTTCCGCTTTCCTCTTGTCTCCTTTGTATCGATCCTGTCGCTCCTTCCCGTACTTAACACACTTGAGAAGTACCTGTAAACATCAACAGAAGACAAAGAGCCGATCAAAGCAAAAGGTCTATTGAATACAAGTAAATGGAATCAGATACATTCACACATATAAGCATCATATAGCAAGATAAGCATATGGAAAAAGGTTCAAATATTTTATTGAATAGAAGAAGGAATAACGACCATTAAGTCTGACTCGAAGTCACTGCTCCAGCTTTGGTTCCATCCACATCACATCATAAGCATGACATTCTGGTAGCATAATGACACTTACAATAGTCTCAATTCTCAAACTAACATTATCTCCTTACAATTCATCAAAGTCCAGCCCTTGAACACTTAGATGAGTGCTCAATTTATAGGAAGATGGAGGAGGTTTTGTCATCAATGAGGGTATTGAATGGCCTTCCAAATTAGAGTTAGTTTCCATGGAGGAAGGGATGAGAGGATAGGAGGTTAATGGATCCTTAGCCTATCCAATTTCAAGCTCATAGGAGGGGATAAGAGGTGGGATCCTTCTAGAATGATCTAGAACCAAGGAATATTCCTAGAACCCTATGCAAATTTCGATCAATCTCACCCAGCACAGGTCAAAGTGGGCCTAAGTGCTCTATAGTGCACCCTGGCATGGACTTAACTGCTCCATATCGCACCCTTACATGGGCCTACCTGTGTTGGTCCCTTTAGAGATCATTTCAGGGTGTCTTCAAGTCATGAAACTATTTGGGAAGGAGACATTCAAAAGGGTGACTTGTTTAGGGCATGTAGCAACTGAAATTAGGGTTTGATGAGTCCTAAAACACTGATATGGTAGATGGGAGTGATTATCCCAAATGGGTCTGTAACACCTATTGATTTGGTGTGGATTGCGATAAAGCCTGGTTTCTATTGATGAGGGTGAGGTGGTTTAGCCTCGGTATGCCCTAGTTGTTTCTTTTGGTTTGAGTCCCACATTCATCCTTGGAATATGGCACGAGGGTGATGGGATGAAGAGATATTTGGCTCAACCAATCTATGGTTGGGTGGAACGTGGTAGTCCCATACCAGGTTGGATTTTGCATTCATTAATAAGAGGTTCTCTCGTTAGTATCTTATGTGTAAATGTATCAGTTTATGTGTGGATTATATGGCTGATGTATCCTTGGTATTTCTGTTGTTATTATGCTAGTTACAATAATGCATTATGACAATAATAATGCTTCTTAGTGATTCCTAGATAAGTATGAGACCCCTATGCTCAGATCTATTATTTAAACCTATAGATTGCATATGTGTGACATGTTTGAAAAAATGTCTGTCATGGCTAGTAGGTGACCCTTGTTTTTGCAAATGCATCATTGTTATGTTGTGAAAATTCACTTCTGAAAGTGTTATTGAGTTGTTAGGTCCCTATAATACTAATGTATTCCCTCATTGTTATTATCAGTGAAGCCCCCTTATTGTTATTGTTGTGTCCATGTAGTCCACATATTGTTATTATTGCGCCCCATAGAATCCCACTATTGTTATTGTTGTGCCCTTAAATTATTATTGTTATGTCGAATCTAATTATATTGTGATCCCTTATACTCCTATATATAGAAATGAGGTCTTTTCATTTGAATCAACCAAGAATTCTTCATTTGTGTAATGTAAAGGAGGTTCCCCCCTTGAAGAGGCTAATTTTGAAGTTGTTGATCTATCTCTTCTTCTATTTTGTGAGTTGGTCGCATAACATTTGGTATTAGAGCTTTGGATTCTAGAGTTTTGCTTATTCAAACAGACCTTCTTGGAATTTTTGCTACAACGTTTTTCTATGAGGCTTAAGAAGCTGAAATTTTTACCACGTGGAGCCAAAATCTTAGAGAACAATGTTAAAATTTCAGATCTTGGTTCGCTATATTTTCAGAGATATGCTCTGAGGATGTTAGGGTTTTTGTGGGCTCTACAATTATGTCTCAAACAGGTGACCCAGGGAAAGTCATCAGAAATTTTTTTATACAAGGATTTAGAACCCAAAATGTTTACCATGTGGATTTGAAATCATAAAGAACTTTGTGTAAAAATTTCAGATCTTGGTTCACTATATTTTCGTAGATATTCTCTGAGGAAGGTTTGGGTTTTTTGGGCTCCAAAATTCTATCTCAAACAGGTGACCTAGGGAAAATCATCATAACTTTCGTTTTAGGCATCAGATTTGAATTTTGTAAATAGTGGCTAAAATTGCATGGATTGTAGTTTTTTGTGTAGAAATTTCAGGTCCGAAGGTTGATAAAGTGACACGTGGTATCCCATACAACTTTTCTCTACTAAACTAGTCCATAATCGGGACATCATGGGAGATTTGGCATAACTCTTTCTTGAAGAATCCAATCTCGATCAGAATTGTGGTGTTGGAAGGAGGACTTAGAGAGATACCACAAGAAGAATTTTCATAACTTAGAGATCCAAAATTATAGAGTTACAATCATTTGAATATCAAGCTCCTAAAAGAAAGAAAAAGGTGTGTATTTTTTTTTTTAATTGCATAACTTTTGTTTGAAAAAGCAGTTTGAAGTGATTCAATGGGAATAATGAAGCATAGATATTATTGTTTGATTTCAAAATTCCTTGAACAAAGAAAATGGAAACACCTAGTAAGTAACCTGAAATATCTACGATGACGCATGAAGAGGAGGAAGAAATGCAACATAATATATCAAAATTACGAGACCGAGTGCAACAAATTTCGCTCTCACAAAGAGTTACCAAAAATGAAATGGAAGCTAAGATGGATGGTTCGAAGAATAGTTTAAAATCAGAGACGAAAGCTTTGAAGGATGGCATGAAAGCTAACATGGATGGTATAGAAGCAAAAATGAAAGGAAACATGGAAGATTTGAAGAATGGTTTAAAAGTAGACATGGAAGGTTTGACAAAGTTGCTACAAGAAATGCTTCCTAATGGCGAAAAGGTATTAGATGAAACCCATGATGATAACCAAAGAAATGTTAATCATGATTTCATAGAATCTAACTTTGGCTTGAAGACGCACCATATTCCAAAGATCAATATGAGGAAGTTTTATGGAAAGGATACGGTAAAATGGGTACTCCAGATGGAGCATTATTTTGATCTCCATAATGTGCAACACACACAAAAGGTACGCATTGCAACTTTATATTTAGAATCCAATTAGTTTGTATGGTATCAATGGATTTATTATTGTAAACCACTTGTCACTTGGTAAATTTTTACGGAGGAAATGATAGCAAATTATGAGGATACAAAGAGAAAGACCTTCTCTATCCAATTGATAAATCTCAAACAAAAGGGTTCAATGGCAGAGCACATTGAGGACTTACAAAAATTGAATATAAGGGTAAATGATATTTCATAGGAGCATAGGATTGACATCTTCATAGGGGCTTTAAAGGATAACATCCAACATGAGGTTCACCTTTTGGAACTTGATTCATTGGAGAAGGCATTCAAGCTGGAAAGAAAAATTGAAAGCAAAATTATGGCAACAAGGAAGCCTACCACCACAACTATAAAGATGGAAGTGTTGTTTCTCCTAGCCTTCCACAACCTTAATTGGAAGAAAAAATAGCAAAAGGGATTTGTTATAGTTGTGATAGAAAATACACCAGGAACCAACCCTAGAGAAAGAAGAAATGAATCTGACCATATCTTGTAATGCATTGTCCAGAATTACCACTCCTCAAACTATTAAGATAGAAGGACATATCAAGAAGAAAAAGACAATAGTGTTAATTGATTCGGGTAGTACCCATAATTTTATTCATTATAAGATATAAAAGGAATTGAATTGCTTCCTATATCCAACACCAGAGTGTCAAGTGATGGTTGCAAATGGAGGAACCATAAATTGCTCTAGAAAGTGCCATAATATCAAGCTATCCATGGGAAAATATGTATTGAATAGTCCAATGCTTTCCATTCCAATGGGTGGTGCTGATGTTGTACTAGGAGTCCAATGGTTACAATCTTTGGGTACGATAGATTTTAATTTTCAAGAACTTTTCTTGAATTTTTTTTGGGAAGGAAAAGAAGTTGAATTAAGGGGTATCACAGGGAAAACAAGAAAGATAATCAACTCTAATGACATTAAAAAGCTTCTAAAGAAAGAACAACGAGGAGTAATTGCATAACTATGTTCACTAGAGGTTCAAACATCGAAATCATATGTTTCTCTAGATCTCCAAAAAGTCTTGGGCAATCATTCTAAGGTTCATGCAGTGGAAGATCCCATCGAGAATTAACAACAAGTTCTCCAACTATTAAAGGAAAACCTCACTTTGGCACATAATAGAATGAAACAACATGCATATCAACATCACAGTGAAATAAGTTTTTATGTAGGTGATTGGGTATTTTTATGAATACAACCATACAAATAGATGTCCCTCAAGAAAGCTAAGAAGGATAATAAATTATCACCAAAGTATTATGGTCCTTATAAGGTGTTGCAAAAGATTGGTACTATGGCATACAAATTGGAGCTTCCTGCATCTTCCCAAGTGCACCTAGTTTTCCATGTTTCATGCTTAAATAAGGTTATGGGTGGCAAGATCCCAATTCAAACAATATTGCCAGAACTTGATGAGGAAGGAAAAATCATATTGGAACCTGAATCAGGCAGGGAAACAAGAACTCAACAGCTATGAAGTCGATCAATTTCAGAGTATCTCATCAAGTGGAAGAACTTACCCACTGAAGATTCCACATGGGAGGATGAGAAATTTATACAAAATCATCCAGAACTACTCAAGAGTTGAGGAAAAAACTTTTTTGAAGGAGAGGGGCATCTTAGGTCCTTATAATACTAGTGTATTCCCTCATTGTTATTGTGAGTGTAGCCCCTTATTATTATTGTTGTGCCCATATTGTTATTATTGTGCCACATATAAGCCCACTATTGTTATTGTTATGCCCTTACATTATTATTATTATGTTGACTCTGATTATATTGTGACCCCTTAGACTCCTATATATAGAAAGGAGGTTTTGTCATTTGAATCATCCAAGAATTGTTCATTTGTGTAAGGTAAAGGAGGTTTCCCCCACGAAGAGGATAATTTTGAAGTTTTTGATATATCTCTTCTTCTATTTTTTGAGTTGGTTGCATAACTTGAGTTCTGGGCAGTGACCTGGGTTCTGGGCCTGAAAAAGTGGCTCAAAGTTTGGAGACACAGGCACAACATTCGTCAAAAAAGTACCTAGATGCATGCATACCCATGCTATGGGAGCATGTAGAGCCTCTTGGACGCATGCATGCCTATATCGAGGGAGCATCTGTGGGTTTAGTGGTATAAAACTCTAGTTGGACTCAGGGGCTAGTTATCTAAGTGGTTGGGTTGGCTCTTGAGAGTCTTTTTGCTAATGTGGAGGGTCTATTTGGCATGTTTCAAACGATTCCACTTCCTTAAGTTCACCTAGGAGGTTGAATATCATTATAGTGACATCTCGTCGCATATTTATCTTGGTTGGCCGGTTAGTTGGGTAGATGTGGTATGAGGGTGTTATAAACACATTTCATGCTGCACATATAGTGCTGACACCTCTTAAGTTTGTATGAACCTCAGGTTGATAATTTAAGTTGGTGGCCTTGGGAGTTTCAAAATTCTTGTTTCAATATTAGGGTTAATCAACATTCATTGATGATATCTTGATAAATTCTAAGAATGAGGAAGAACATGTCGAACATTTAGAAACAGTGTTGGGATTGCTAAGAGAGCATCAATTATATGCCCAACTTAGCAAATGCAGTTTCTTTCAGACAAAGATACATTACTTGGGGCATGTGGTTTCCAAGAAAGGCATAGCAGTGGATTTGGAAAATATAAGAGCTATCATGGAATGGGAAACTCCTAGGAATGTCGATGAGGTCAGATCATTCATGGGGTTGGTAGGTTACTACAGTAGCTTCATCAAGAACTTCTCATGGATTGCCTATCCTATTACATCATTGCAGAGGAAAGGAAATAAATTTGAATGGACAGAGGAATGTGCGGGAAGTTTTGAGCAGTTGAAACAATTGTTGACAAATGCTCAAGTTCTAAAGATTGCAAATCCAGATAAAGAGTTCGTGGTGTGTACAGATGCTTGCAAGAGAGGACTTGGTGGAGCCTTGATGAAAGAGGGATAGTTGGTATGTTATGAATCAAGGAAATTGAATGAGAACGAGTATAATTATGTTACACATGATCTTGAGTTGGCAATGATCGTACATGCATTCAAGATGTGGAGAAAATACCTTCTTGGCAGGAGGTTTGTACTGATGGGCAACCATAGTGGATTGAGATACTTGTTTGACCAACTGAATTTGAATGCCAGGTAAGCTAGGTGTTTGTCCATGATCAATGAGTTTGACTTCTAGATTAGGTACATTAAGGGAAAGGAGAATAGGGTTGTAAATGCTCTTAGTAGGTGGATACAAGGAAATCACATTGCAGGTATGAGTTCTTATGGGACAGATTTATAGGATCAGATCTTATAGGCAGCGTAGTAGGATGACAGGTACACAGAGCTTAGGCACATGTTACAACATAAAGTACATGTGATTAGGATGTGGACTGTCATCTCATAGGGGATGGTTTGGCAAGATTTAGGGACATGATCTATGTGCTAGACTGTAGTGAGCTCATGAAGCTTATCCTGAAAGGATTTCATGCTAAGCTGTATTCAGGTCACCTAGGATATCAGGTGACATTGACAACAATGAAGAAGTTCTACTCTTGGCCGAATCTAAAGAAGGAAGTGGTAGAGTTTGTGTCTAGATGTTTAGTTTATCAGTGGGTAAAAGTAGAGTGCAATCAACTAGGTGGTATGCTACAACCGATTTCGATTCCATAGTGGAAATGGGAGGTCATTTCCATGGATTTCATTACAGGTTTGCCAAGGACATCCAGACAACATGATTCTATTATGGTTATGGTTGACAAAGTTAGCGTAATTAATTCCAGTGAAGTCTACTTATTTAGCTAGTGATGTAGCGCAGGTCTTCATCTGACATATAGTGATATTGCATGGTGTACCGAAGAAGATTATGTCAAACATGGATGCTGATTTCACTTCAAAGTTTTGTAAGGAGTTATTTGTAGGTTTGGGTACAAAGTTGGCCTTCAACACAACTTATCATCTGCAGAAAGATGGATAGACAGAGAGGGTCAACAAGATTTTGGAGGACATGTTGGGAATGTTGTTATGCATCAGTAGTGAAAGTGGGAAGGGTACCTTCCACTGGTTGAGTTTTCTTACAAAAATGGGTATTAGGAGTCACTGAGTATGAGTCTGTTTAAAGTACTCTATGGGTGGAGTTGTAATACTGCCATCAGTTGGAGTGATCCAGTGAATAGGGTGTTTGGACGAGATATGTTGATAGAGATGGAACAAGAAATACAGGTAATCAATGCGAAGCTATAACATCGATATTGTGGGCCTTTGGAGATCCTTGAGGGGATTGGACTAGTGGCCTACAGACTTGCACTGCATCAGATAGTGAAAGTCCATGATGCTTTCAATGTTTCATCGTTTAATATATATATAAAGGATGTTGATCATGTTATTGATTGGTCTGTATTGCAGGTGGAGCCAGAAGGATAATTCTAGTAAGAACCTTAGTGCATTTTGCAGAGAAAGATGCTCATGCTTTGGAACCGAGCAATCAAGTAGGTTAAAGTGCAATGGAAGCACTTTGGGCCCGATGAAGCTACATGGGAGATCGTTGATTAGATGCGGGATATCTATCCTTCATTGTTTGTTGATTGAGGTAAAGGAGTTTTGGTATATGTATATATGTATATGGATGTAAATACCACAACGAGTTTGTTATAAATCTCCAATAAGCGGTATGGGTGTCATGTTGTTATGTCATCTTGTTAGTTTGATTTTCAATAGGTGAATCATTGTAAATACTGTAACGAGCTAAGTTATAAAGCCCCATTGGTAGTATGTTTTGGTATTCAGTAGTTTTGCTGGTTGTAGGTGTCATTGAACATCGAGGACAGTGTTACCCTATGGGGGAGGGGTTTGTAACAACCCCAGGTTAAAATTTCATGTAATAAAGTTAATAAAGGAAAACAATACCAAGGTCATGGGACATGTATTCCAAGCTAAATGTTGGGAAAAACATCCTAGTGGGTGTTCATTTGGTTATTATGGCTAAGGGGAATATGATAAAGGCAATGGCAAAGGATTTGAAAAGGAAAGATGCGTTAATTGGCATTTTATTTCTGAAAATTAAGAAAAATAGGAGAAAATGAAGGTGAAAGGTCATAGGTTGCATGTGAGGAAGAAAATGAAGGAAAATAATGGAAATTGAATAAAATAGAGGCCTTATTAATAAAAATGCTTTTGAGGATCAGTTGACAACCTTTTTTCAGTTTATTTTTGGAGCTCTCTCTCTATTCTCTCTCTCATACTCTCGTACACTTAGAGTATTCTTGGAGCACTCTAGCATTGGAGGAAGGAAGGCAAATGAAGTACAATGAAGCAAAGGGAAGCAAATATTAAGCAAGGAAGAGTTGGATCAAACAGTTACATTGGGATTACTTGTATATATCAAGTTAAAGGTATGATTTCCTTGCTAGTTTTGGCATGCATGGTACATGCATGTGTGTATTTGGTTCTCTTGATGTCATTGGCATGGGTTTTGCCAGGTGTGACAATGGTTTTTAGCCTTGCCTTTCCATTTCTGGATAACCATAATGTGATGGGTTTCTTTTACTTGGTTGGGATGGATTTCTGGATAGTTTTGAAAGTGAGTGGGGTGGTCTTAAGAAAATTCCCAAAGGCCTAGGAATCCTTTGGCCGGTAATGGCGGGATACGTTAAAGCCTGAGGGTGGAGACAAGAAAATTCCTCATGGTTTAGGTGGAGAGATTCAGAGGCATCCATGCTTTTTTAGGGCCTAGTGATCCCTTGATTGATATATGGTAGGATTGTGGTAAAGCTTGAAGTGCATTTTTCTTTGTTTGGGCATAGGAATCCCTTGATTGGTAATGGTAGGATTGCGGTAAAGCCTGGAGTGTATTTTTCTTTGTTTGGGCCTAGGAATCCCTTAACTAGTAATGGAGGGATACACGGTAAAGCATCATGGTATAGACGAGGGTTTCGGGACTAAGAATCCCTTGATCGTGTTGTACTATGAAAAAACAACACACACCTCCCCCCCCCATTTTTAACTAACAATAGTTACCATTTGAGTTATAAATGGGGACACTTTTTAAATTTTTAATCTTAGGATAATAATGCCTAATTCTAAAGAAAAATCCTAGCAAAACATTGCAAAATAAGCTAAGAAGGAAACTTATATTGCAAATTGCATATCGCGCTTTTTCGCATCACTATTTTATAACACCTTTACAAAATTGTGATATGCCAAAAGGTCTCCCGCTGCAATAACCTCATCTTGTCATTATGAAATCACATTTTGTAATTCACAAAAAAATTGAACATACCTTAGGACAAATGTTAACGATTTGGGAAATGCGATATTGCAATTTTCACAATTGCATTTCGCTCGATGTATCTGATAAGTGTTATACGGTACCCCTTTAAAGACCACGATCTACGATTAAGGAGGTAAAGTGTGTGAAATAATTACGTTTTAAATAATAAAAACAAATGATTTGACAAGTTATTTAATATTTAGCGACCCAAGGGAGGATAATCATTTTCCAAGTTATGGGTAGTTATAATCAAATATCTCATGAAAACCTTTCTCACGATCCAAAGTCATTTCACGGAGGATTTTAGTCTTAATTACTTGATATCATCTGCGCTGATATATCTTATCTGTTTTAGGCAAGTGACAAAAGACATGTCCTTAAGAAAGGTGATGCAGAAGCAAAGTAAGAAGACCATTGTTGAGCTTTGCTAAAACAATCTGTGATGCAGTTGGAGGTGCAACAAATTGGGAAGTAATTTACAATAGACTGGAGGACCAGTGCCCTAAAATCATTGTTACGAGAGCAACAACTGGGTCAACAAAGCCTTCAGGACCTTAATGTAGGGATGCCTTCTGTTCTTTCCTCCATAGGATAGGAGAAAGAGCCAAAATCCTCCCATACATAGACATGATTAGGTGGGTGGTCGAAAACCTTATCATTGAAGATAGGTAGTTCAAGAATTCAAGGATGGAGCTCATAGGATCATTCAGGGAAAAAGACTTGAAGGCAATGTATCACATACCTGATTCGCAGGAAATCTATGACAACATATTTGTGGCTAACTTCGCAAAGAAGAATGTAGACCCCTTCAAGTTAATTCAAACTTGGAGAATATTAGAGAGAAAATTCAAGTATGACAAATTAGGTATGTATGCAATAGCCTCTTTGGTAAACCCTATAATTATGCAACAACAATGTTATGTAGATTGTATGGATTGCCAAATAACACTAAGTTTTCAATAGAATGGATTCCCTTGATCGATGCTTGTGTTAATTACTATATCATGAATTGGAATTCTATCCTATCTGACAACTTATCCACCTCCATTACTGAATATCGACAAAACAAAGCCTCCTCATAAGATAACCTCCCTCCCTTCTATTTCTGTGCTTATATTATGGACGCTATTTGTTTTTGCACGACATTTCCAACCATGAGTTGGATATGGACTGTACAAGATCCTTACCCAATCCATCTCAGTCATAAACAAATATGGGAATTGCATTACATACATCACTTCTATAAGATATTTCATTCTATCGTGTTGCCTCTACACCAAATGATTTTCAATGGGAAAGCCCCTAGGTTTTCCCAAGAAGCTGCAACAGACCTGGTTATTGAAGGCAAGTATTTCATTGAGGAATGATTAACCTACATTAGGGTTTTTGGTAGCACATTGATCCACATGCCCTTCCTTTATATGTTTCTCATAAGCTATTAGCAAGGGAGATTGCCTACCAGACTGTAGGAAAGGGCCTGACTAAAGTTCTTAAAGATGGCAAGAAGTCATTATGTCCTACTTTCCCTATCAAATGCGACTTTTACTTTAGCTAGTTTTGTTCATGCTACTAAGGAATCAACACAAATGGAAGCCCTCAGGCTTCATACATTGCCTACAAGGCAATTCGACCCAAACAAAGTGGCATACAATGTCACTACAGGACTAAAGCTCAAGGCGTACAATCATGGAGATAATTACTTTAAGGTTTTGTTACATTCAACAGTTTCTTTTGATCAAGCACTTGAATGGGCAAAGGCGAATCTGAAACCCGAAGATTTTCAAAGATTTCAGGAATTCAGGAATGAGAGGCTCTGGGTCATTCCAATGCATCTATTAAAGCTCGAGAATAAGCCTACCCCAAGTAACACTGTCGATAGCACAACCCCTAGCTCTAAAAAGGACTCTCAAGTAAACATTGAGAATGCACCAGACATAGAGAAAATCTAGGATATAGAAAACACGACTGAGTCTAGTAGGAAGCTAGCTGAGAAACAAGTAATGGACACCCTGACCACAGAGACAAGTTTAGAGGCCCAAGGCACTAGTTTGGAGCAGGAATAGGATCAATTCAATCATAAATTGTAAGACACTCCCAAAGCTCCAAATACTCAAGAAACAAAGGAATTAAAGACTCCTATGAAAATTCATCAAGATATAGAGCCCAAGTCTGTCATTGAACAGTCTACACCTATGGATCAAGAAAAAACAACATACCAGCATGCTGAAATTATCCCTGCTCTGCCCACATCAGAAATTGTTCTGAAAGTGATGGAGACACCTGCACTTGATGTATTCTATATCCCTCTTCACAAGGCTATAGTCAGAAGGCAAAGGAAAAGGAGAAGGGTAGATGCACCTGAATTCTCAATTGGAGATGAGCTAATGGACGTTGTTTGGAAGGACATGCCTTTCAATCTGACCGAGAACTTGACTAAACTGTCATAGTTCACAGGAGTATACACATCGACCACTATGAATAAGGCTACTGAGGTGTCTACTCTGCTAAAGGAAAAGGAGGAAAGAATCACATAGCTCGAACAAGAGCTCGCGATAGAAAAAACAAGCACAAACAAGTAGGTAGCTAAGCAACTCGCACAATTGCAGTAGGACATGGAAGTCTTAAAAATTAGCCATGAAGCCGACTTATCAACCAAAAACATGCAGATCCAAGAATTATAGCAATCTATGGACAGGTACAAGGATGTTCCCACTACTGAGGAATTCATTAAAGAGGCTCTAGAACTAAATTTTCTTCTAGTCAAGTAGCAAGAGTATTTCTACTAGAAGCTGTCACACATCACTTCCTACCTAATTACTAGCGACCAACTCATAGACAAAGCCATTGACCAAAGAACATAGTTTAATGATTTAACACCAAAATCTCTGATTTCATTGAATGGTGGGAATCAAAAGATGGAAAGAAGGCCAATCTACCCGAGATTGAGGAAACTCACAAAGACATCCTCTTCACTGATTGGGATGCTAGGATAAAACAGGCCAAGTTGGCAGTGACAAGGGCATATGGAGTATCAAAGAACATCATTAAGGCAGTAAATCATATCCTGTTCACTACCAATCTCATGAAGGAGGGTAATACGAAAGAAGTGCCTGACTTAACTGCTCTTAGTAAAGGATGGAAAGAAAAAGCGGGGAATAAAAAGGATGCAATTACAAAACTGACTACGACCTACTGGGAGTTGTATTGGCAGCATCTGGTCAAGCCACATAGCTAGATTATGAACCTCAACTGTTCCCTTCATGCGAGTCAAAGGATGCTGCCACCTCTTGCCGATGCAATCTTTACAGGACAACTCAAATCTAATTTTGGGCCACCTCCTTAAATTCAACCGATGATTGATATTTGCAATTTAAAGGACAAGCTGGCAGACAACAAGTCATCCTCTTAGTTCTTTTTAGTTTATCTCTATTTACTTTTGGAGTTAGTTACCTATGTAGGAGGAAGGTTGTTTAAAACCTCCTCAAATTTTGTATAATCTATTTTTGCACACTTAGCTAGAATAATATATATACCCTTCTCATGCATTTAGAGAAGGGTCCAGAATTTTATCAAAAACATTTGCAAAGAATGCACCATTGTAAGTTTGTGAATGCTTTGATGAAATGATGCAACATGATCTTTTCTTTTAGATATCAGACTACTTTCCTTTGTTGATGAACTTCTGTATTCTTGGGAGACAATTTGATTTGGGGAAAGAAGTTGGTCTATGTCATTTGTCAAATGAGCAGGACTTCATACATCTAGTACTATTATTGTGTATGCATAATTTTGTCTACATTTAATTAGTGGAATTTTTTTCTTCATGAATTATATATGAGATTTATTGTTTCCGTTAAGCATTAATTGCACTTTTGTATGATGCCATAACTGAAGTTTTGATTTTCATATATAACTCATCAAACATGCGATATATTTTATAAATTCTTTTGACTAGCTATTTAGTCAAAGGAATTATCTTTTATGTTATCATCTCCATTTAATTGTGTTCAATTTTATTATCACATGTTAAACATATATCTTTGTAGATCGCATACCATACAAGAACACCCGTGTTTATATTAGAATAAGTTAAGTTAGGGAAAATGCATCATAGAATAGGTCACTTAGATTATCATTAATTAAATTGAAAAACACTCATGAACCACCCACTATCATCTTAAAACCCACATTGGGAAATTGGTCCCATTATCCCCAGTCAGAGCCACCACTTTAGACAGAAAAGGAGCTGCCTTAAGGTCCGAATTGGGTGGTTATCCCCCATGTTTCGGTAGCAGAATTCTGAGGCCGCAACATTTTGGCGCTAGAAGGAGGGCATTCAACTGTGAATGGCATATAAACCTAAAGATCATTCGAAAAACATTCACAAGAGTAAAAACCCTCCACCATTTCTATACCTTCTAGATCTCGTTCAGAATCCCCTGACCAGAAATATGAAGTTGTAGAAACATCTCCCTCATCTCTTGAAGTAGTAAGGCAACCACCATCTCTAGATTATATTCCCAAATCTCTCAAAGTTCATTCTTTGATACATAAATTGGAACAGATATTCGTTTCTGCTGAGAAGCCAGAGAGACCCAAATTATCTGAAGAAAGTGTTACCTCCTTATTACAGCAAAATAATGTATTGACTAGACTGCAAAGTGAGAAACTTGGGGTCACTCCTTTCGAGTTCCCTATCCCTCCACGATGTAGGAAAGTCACTTCATCAACATATGAATCAGATACTAGCGAGATCACATCACCTTTACACCTATCTATTCCTTCATCCACTTCTACTCAATCCACTACTTCTCAAATATCCACTTCCCCCGTTAGTACTACAATTATTGGTACTAACCCAGTAGTAATTTCTTTGCCATCTATACCTACTTCTGGACCAACCTTCCCATTTTCTCAGTCCTCAACTCAAGTTACGGCCAATCAACCTGCTCAACCTTGGACAAATCCTGGTGTTGTCCTGGTTGCAAATCCAAATTCACTCTCGACAAATCCAGAAAAATGGCTGCCTAAGTATAATCCTGATGATGCTCTCTCGACTGAAGAACATCTAAATTTTTTTTATGTTATCCATTAATCTCAATGGGGTTTCACATGAAGATGTTGTAATCAGACTGTATCCTTATACTTTCCAAGGATTCGCTAGATCTTGGTATTTTTCCCTTCCAGCAGGTTCCATTAGAGATTGGGATACTTTTCAAGAAGTATTTCTTGCAAAATTTGGTGATGACAGAACCATAGTATCCTTGATCAATGATATTTCTAATTTAAAAGCTAATACATATGAAAATATCAAAGATTTCAACTCCATATTTAAAAAATCACTAAACAAAATCCCAGCTGCTTCTAAACCTACTGTAGATGTACAAATAGAATGATATATATCATCTCTTCCTTCTAATATTGCAATCTTTGTAGATAGAGCCAATAAGGCTACTCTTAAAGAAAACATGAAAGAAGCCCTGTCTGTAGAAAGAAGAATCATAGCTTTGGAAAAAATATCACAAATAGATGAGAGGAAGACCAAGAAAGTAACATTTAAAGATGACTCTAAGAAGAAAACTTCAAAAACAATGTCTAATGAAATGGTAGAAAGTAAAAAATAGGTCGCAGAATCTTCTGCTCCTAAAAAACCTTTCTGATCATTCAAAAATAACTCCTCTTCTACATCACAACCCCCAAACACCATTTCAAATGTTGAATCTGACCAAGAATCAGGAGAAGATTCACCAAACGATGAAGAAGTTGAAATAGAAGAAGAAATTGAACTAAATGGGATGTGGGATTTCATTCTCCCAACTGTAGAAGAGGCACAAGCAATGCCAGTAACTATTAGAAGCAAAAATTCTCCTGACACGTTTACCACAAATCAAAAACAAAAAGCTGCTACTCTTGCAAAAGAGAAAACATAACTAAGAAATCTAAGACTAGCCAAACCGACCCTATTCCTCCAGACTCTCGAATGCCTCAAAAACATTGGTAATCTCGGATACGGTCGAATATAATATAGTGGAGGACATGAAAAAGACCAGAGCTAATATCACGTTGCATGAGCTTACTAAACTCAAACAACAACAGAAAATCCTGTTAAGAGAATTGAAAGCAGTTCCAGTATCCCCTCTGCCATCTGTTGTAGTTACTTAAGTCGTCTACAATATGGGAAAACCTCCTTCATCCTCAAACAAAGTAGATCCCTTAGGTCTAGTTCTAATTGGTGATAGGTCCATTTCTCATGTTCCTCCCTTTCTGCTTACTTATGAAATTTTCAACAGGAATGTTCATAACTGCGTTGTTGACTCAGGAGCCTCCTCAAACATAATGCCAAGGGTTGTGTGTTCTAAATTGAACATTACACCTCAAAAATCTGTAGTACCCATAGTTTAGTTAGACAGGACGAAAGTAGAGGTACTTGGAGAAATAACATTAGTTTCAATTAGGCTTTCCTTTAATCCAAAAGTTTCACAAATAATTGATATATTGGTGGCTGATATCCTTGAATTTTATGGTTTGATTCTCAGTAGGGATTGGTCTGAAAAGTTGCATGGTTATTTTGCAACTGACTGGTCTCACATGTGGTTGCCACACAACGTTAAACCAAACCAAATCAGGGTAGACAGAGAAAATTCATGAAATATACAGTCACAAACCTTGAGGGAAGAAATGAGCCTGTTGCCTTCACTAATAACATCAATGAAACTACTCAACTGAGTCCTCCTTAGGATCTTTTAAAGCTCAGAAGTCTCCCTTTTTAGATAATGTTGTGGTTTCTCTAATTGAGAATTTCTCACAAACAAATGCTTCCAAGTGTTTAAATTTAGTTGATAAAGTTTATAATGACTCTCTATTTTGGACTCTCTAGTTTGATGGTTCTAAATCAGAAGACGGTGCAGGTGCAGGATGCATTTTGATCAATCCGCAAGGAGAGAAAATTATGCTAGCCTGTAGACTTAAATTTTAGTGTACTAATAATATCGCTGAATATGAAGCACTGATCCAAGGACTGTATAAAGCTATTGGTCTTAATGTCAAATACCTTTGACTTTATGGTGACTCTTAAATAATTGTGAAACAGGCGAGAAATACAATTCACTATGTTTCTGGGCATCTTAAACACTATCAATCTTTAGCTCAGAAATTGACTTCTCATTTTTCTGCTTTCAACATTTCTTCAATCCCTAGACTCTAGAACGCAAGTGCTGACTTACTTACCAATGTGGCATCTAGACTTATACCATCATAAGACTTTAGTCCATACATATTTTCAATAGAATTAGTATTTAGGCCATCTATTCCCGACAATGTAACAAATTGGAGAGTATTCAATAATGATGTAGATATAGTAAATTTCCTTACATAAGAAGGATCATATGAAGAGAAGATCATAGACGAGCATGAGCATGATATAGAAATAAAAAAACAATCTTGATCAAAACACAATTCCTAAGTATGTGGTTAAGATGGAAGATCTTTATGATTTGAAGGATAGGTTTAAGAAAATTACTAACTCCAAAACTCAAAGTTCTACTCTGAGATTTGAAGTAGTAAACCTAGGATCAAATGAGAAACCTCAAAATATCAACCTAGGTCTTGACCTAACATCTCAATAAAGAGTATCATTCATCGGGTTATTGAAAACATATAAAGGTGTCTTCGCTTGGGATTATGCATATCTCAAAACCTATGATACCTCTATAATTCAACATACCATACCCATGACTTCAAATGAAAAACCAGTTCAGCAGAAGCTTCGAAAAATTCACCCGAACCTTGAAAGTCAAATTAAATTAGAATTAAACAAGCTTCTGAAGGCGAAGATAATCTTCCATGTCAGGCGTTCTAAATGGGTATCAAATATGGTACCTGTGAGGAAAAAGAACTGTGATATTAGGATCTGCATTGATTTTAGAAACCTAAACAAAGCTTGCCAAAAGGATAATTTTCCCTTGCCTACTATGGAACAGGTCATGCAATTAGTTTCAGGTTCTAAATTAATGTCTTTTCTAGATGGATTCTCAGGATACAATCAAATCCTTGTGCATCCAGATGACAGGTTAAAGACAACATTCAAGACCAAGTGGGGAACATATGCCTATCAAAAAATGCCTTTTGGACTCATAAATGTTGGTGCCACATTTCAACGTGCTATGGACATTGCCTTTAGAGGTCTAATCAATTAATCAATTGTTATTTACTTGGATGATATCATAGTGTATTCCAGGGATAGAAACAATCATTTAAGCGACTTCAAGCACATTTTTGAAAGATACATGAAATATGGCATTTCCTTAAACCCCAAAAAATCTTATTTTTCTTTACCAGAAGGCAAACTCCTTGGGTTTATAGTATCCAAGAAAGGAATTTACATCGATCCTGATAGATTCTAAGAGATAGAAAAATTCCTCTCCCACATAATAAGAAAACCATGCAATCATTCCTAGGCCAAATAAATTTTGTTAAACGATTCGTCCCATATTTTTCACAAATAGTCTTACCCCTTCAAGTGATGATACGAAAAAATGCAGCTTTCGGATGGAACAAGGATGAAAGAGAATCATTTGAGTTGATAAAGAAATCCATTATTAATGCCCCTTCATTAACAACTCCTGACTTTCTCAAACCCTTTGTATTATATACTTATTCATTTGATACTTCTTATGCTGCAGTTTTTGTATAAATTTCTCTATAGATCAACTAGCTCTGATACCATGTAGAAATTATCACTGTAGATTAAAGTGATTATGCAATGTACTAAAGCAAAGTACTTAATCTACTTCTACAAAAAAACTTGCAGAAGCTTAATCGATTTTGAGCAAGATCAAAGGGAACACATATAACAGAGAAGAAGATTCAATCGCACATGAAACACAAAAGAATACTCTGGGGAAAGCCTCAGTTAAAAACCCTGTTATCTATATTATCATACAAGTGGAAATATCTCAGGATTACACAAAGCTTTAGCTCTTAAACTACCTAGCTCTCAGTACAATCCCTCATTGCTACTCATAGATAGAATAGACAACACATATGCCTTCCTTTAGTCCGCCAAGCCTTCTATTTCCTTGCGCAGTTTCTCTTGAGTCCTTCAGCTGCAACATGTGTAATTCTCACCTTATACATTGCTGCTAACCTATGTAGTAATTGTGCAATCCTGAAGGAATAAATTCCTTCTGCATGGATGAGTTTTCTTTATAGGAAAATCCTCCAACTGATAGTACAAAGTCCCTGCCTTTAATCTCAACCGGGTCTCTGTCTGAACTGACATGCATGAGTTATTTATGAGAGAATATTCAGTTATCTGGAGAACACTAGTTGCATGCATGCATGCATTAACTGATTGAATTCACAATTAGTTCCGCAATCTGTTTGGAACTAATTTAACTGGACTTAACTCAATTAACTGAGCTCACTAATTACAACTCAAATACAACTCATCCTTATCTCCTTAATTAAGGGATAACTTCCTCAATCAAAGGAATAACTATTGCATGTCTTCACAAAGACTTCATGTTTGATTTTCACCAACTAAGTAATTCAAGATGAATTAATTAATTATTTTCAAACAGCTAGTGAGACTAAATTCGAATTTTGATTCTCAAATTTAATTCAATGACAAATTAAAATTGGAATATATCCTGAAATGATATCTATAGCAATGTTATTTTTAGCATTTCTATTTTTTGCTATTTTCAATAGAGTTGGAGTATATCCTGGAATTCTATTTTTATCATTTCTATTTTTATCCTTTCTTGTTGCTATTTTCAACACTCCCTCTCAACAAGAAAGGAATTCAACTTGATCCCGATCTTCAACCTTTGGAATGTTCTGCATGTAACACTTCTCTCAAGTGCTGTTGCGCCAGCAACTCTATAAACAAAAAAAATATCCAACCTGAATCATAATGATGCCTCTGTCATCAAAGTATCTGACTGTTATTGCCTCTGTCAACTGAAAACTTTGCACCTCTATGCTCTTCAGTATTTGACTGCTCTAGCCTCTGTCACTTTGATCTCCGACTGCATCAATCACACTGATTCCTCTTGCAAAATCCGTGCTGCTACTGGTCCTTTTTCCCAGCATTGCATCCGCACTACACCTCCTCTCATCATGTTGCGTCATGCTACCCAATGCTGCACTGCAACTCAGTTACTGAGAAGTAAGTAATTGATCTCCCAATTGAACTCCCTGTTGGGCTAGAAACACCCTCTGATGCTGAAGCTCCCTCTGCTACTCCATCCACATCTGTCTCTACCCACTCAGCCAGTCCCGCTACTCCACGTCGGGGCTCCTGTAGCAAGGTCTAATAAAAAAGGTTTGGTAACTCAAAGATCCTGCCCCTATTTCAGCCTTCTTGGGACTATCTCTTTACATCGCCCCACCTCACACTTGGAGGTATGGTTGCATGTGATCCCTCTACCCACTTGGCTCGAAATTTCCCCCTACTAGAGGTCTTTGCATGAGTGGATGTCTCCACTCGGTCTCCTCTCAACATCTCCAATTGTGGCTCCTCCACAATTGTCTGAGACTTATTTTGGGGCTGCATATTGAGAGGTAATTTACTCTCCCTCTCAACCACCAAGTCTCCAACATTTACCTTACTCCTCAAGGCTTTGCATGCATCTTGAACCTCAAGAGCATATAGGTTCTTGATTCGTGAACCGATCTGCTTCACCTGTCTCGTGGTGATGTGTCTAAGGAAAACCTTTCCCTTACTAAAGACAACATCATAAAATTTGTCCTCCAACATCGCGATCGATACCAAGTTCTTCTTCAGTCCATGCACATACTTCACATCTGTCAAGGTAATGAGAGCTCCATGCTCCCTTTGAAAAGCAACCGTTCCCACTCCTGAAACACTATACCTTTCATCATTACCCATCTCTATGCGCATCTGGAGGTCTTTCTCCTTCAAGGTACTGAACAAAATCTTATTGCCGGTCATGTGGAATGAGGCTCCACTATCAAGAAACCAACCACAACACATCATCGATGAAACCATGCATGTGATGAGGGTAAAATCAAAATCGAACTGAGAGGATAGGGCCTCACCTTCAGATCCTTCAAAGGATCCCTTCTTGGATTTCTTCAATGGACAATTAGTTGCATAATGGCCCACCTCATGACAATTAAAGCATCTCACTTTAGATTTGTAAATCTTCTTCCCTCCATGAGAAGAACTTGATTTGGGATGAGAATTCTTCTCATTCCCTTTCCTTGCCTTACTCACTAAGGCCATATTTTCTCCATCCTCCTTGGATGAAGAACCATCTCTGGTGCTTCTCCTGATCTCCTCTTGCATCAGATCCGACCACAGTCGTTCCCAATCTGGCAGTTTCTCTCTTCCATTCACTAAGTCTTGGTAGTGATGCCAACTCTTAGGAAGACCAAGGAGAGCAAGACTCACCACATCATCATCGGTTGTCGTGATTCCTACACTTCCAAGCTCATCTCTATAGGTGGTGTGCTCATTGAGATATGTAGAGAATGTGTCGCCCTTTTCACACTTGATTTTCTGAAGCTTGTCCTTTAGCACCAGCTTCCTTTGGTCGTTGTTGTTCTGATATAGGTCCTTTAATGTCTTCCACATTGAAAACAGAGTCTCCTTCCCATGGAGAGTCGAGATAATATGGTCTTGAACTCCCCTCAAAAGAATCCTCCTCGCTCTTGCCACACATTTCTTCCATTCTGCCAATTCTTGGGCATTAGCTACTGCTGGTTTAGGGACTTCTTGATCAAAGAAGTCCTTCAAACCATTGTCCTCTAATACCTCTTCCATGTGATCCTTCCATGCTATGTAATTCAAGCTGCCATCAAGGGCATACTCGAGTCTCAATCCATTAAACGCCATTAGTGAATTTTGAGATGTGATAAGAAATCAATTTTGTACCTACAATCACGACCTTCAAACTTCTCCCTTCTTTGTATACTGTTCTTCGCTTTGATCACCTTTTCTTTGATACCATGTATAAATTTATCCATAGATCAGCTAGCTCGGATACCATGTAGAAATTCTCACTGTAGATTAAACTGATTATGCAATGTACTAAAGAAAAATACTTAATCTACTTCTACAATCAAACTTGCGGAATCTTAATCGATTTTGAGCAAGATCAAAGAGAACACATATAACAGAGAAGAAGATTCAATCACACATGAAACACAGAAGAATACTTTGGGGAAAGCCTCAGCTAAAAACCCCATTATCTGTATTATCATACAAGTGGAAATATCTTAGGATTACACAAAGCTTTAGCTCTCAAGCTATCTAGCTCTCAGCACAATCCCTCACTACTACTAGAATAGACAACACATATGCCTTCCTTCAGCCCTCCAAGCCTCCTATTTCCTTGCGCAGTTTCTCTTGGGTCCTCCGACTGCAACTTGTGTAATTCTCACCTCACACAACACTGCTAACCTCTGTAGTAACTGCGCAATCCTGAAGGAATGAATTCCTTCTGCATGGATGAGTTTCCTTTATAGGAAAATTCCTCCAACTCATAGTACACTATCCCTGCCTTTAATCTCAACTGGGTCCCTGTCTGAGCTAACATGCATCAATTATTTATGAGAGAATATTCTGTTATATGGAGAACACTAGTTGCATGCGCGCATGCATTAACCGATTGAACTCACAGTTATTTCCACAAACTGTTTGGAACTAATTTAACTGGACATAACTCAATTAACCGAGTTAACTAATCGCAACTCAAATACAACTCATCCTTATCTCCTTAATTAAGGGATAACTTCCTCAATCAAAGGAATAACTGTTGCATGTCTTCACAAAGACTTCATGTTTGATTTTCACCAATTAATTAACTCAAGATGAATTAATTAATTATTTTTCAAATAGCTGGTAAGACTAAATTCGAATTTTAATTATTGATTTTAATTCAAGGACAAATTAAAATTGGAATATATCCTGAAATGCTATCTATAGCAATGATATTTTTAGAATTTATATTTTTTTCTATTTTCAACAGAGTTGGAGTATATCCTGAAATGATATTTATAGCAATGCTATTTTTAGAATTTCTATTTTTATCATTTCTTGTTGCTATTTTCAATAGTTTTGACACAGCTGAACGATGAAAATGTCGAGGCACCCATCTGTTTTTTCAGTGCTAGCTTGCAAGGCGCCGAATTAAATTATTCAACTCTAGAGAAACAAGCATTTGCTATCTTTAAAACTCTAAAGAATTTTAGACCTTTTTGTTAGAAAAATATTATATATGACAGAGAGATGCAAGACATATAATATGCAGAAAAACACAAACACATAAAACTAGAGAGACACAGATATACATGGTTCACCCAGTTTGGGCTACGTCCACCCCGAACAACCAGTCCTTCCTTTCTATTATCCAGCAAAATGAAGAGACACAACCTACAACAGATCTGCTGTAATATCCTCTGTTTTCTCTCATAGTCTCACCTCTCTGTTTCTCGCTTTGAGAGTACACATCTATTACACAGTCTCAATATAATGCCCTCATACGAAGAGAGGGGTTGCCTTCTAGGGCAAAAAACCCTAAACTAAACATGAGTTCTACCGTCAGATCATCCACCTAATGAACGACCCAAATTGACTAGAAATTACTATACTTTTATAAGGCAATTTTACATTTGTTTTTAGCTTCGGGGGCGCTGCCCCCGAAACCCTCGCCGAGGGACCGCTAGCCCCTAGACCCCCCAGCCAGGGGGGATTGGCCCCCTCGAACCCCCACATGAGGGAAAAGTCCCCTCCGCACCCCCCCGTGTGGAGGGGTGTACAAACTTCCTGGGGTATACATCCGGCTAAAACAAATACCTCTAAATAATCATGCTCCACACCCAACAATCTCCCACTTGGAGAATGATTGTAGCAACTCCACCGCTGCTTCATTTGCTGGACAATGAATCCTCTTTGGACCTGGCTGTTTCTCATCTTCACTGTCATCCTTGAAGACCAATTGAAATTGAGCATATTCTCAGTTTCTCCCTAGTTACAACTTTTGTTAGCATATCTATAGGATTCTGGCTAGTGTGTCTCTTTTCCAGCTTCAACTCTCCATCTTCCAACACTGATCGTATGAAATGGTACTTGAGCTGCCTGTGTTTAGTCTTGTAATGAAATTATGAGTTCTTTGCAAGCTGAGTGGCACTTTGGCTATCACTGTATAACGTGCCCATATCATGCTTCTTACCCAATTCACCCATAAACCTTTGTAACCAAATCATTTCTTTACTAGCCTCTGTAGCAGCAACATAACTCTGCTTCTGTTGTTGAAAGTGCAACAACACTTTGGATTTTTGAAAACCAACTGACAGTTGTTCTACCAACAGTGAATACATATCCTGTAGTGCTCCTCCTGTTATCTCTGTCACCTGCCATATCTGCATCAACATATCCCTGTAGAGAAATGTCTGAACCACCAAAGCATAATGCTTGATCTGTGGTACCTTTCAAATATCTGAGAATCCATTTCACTGCCATCCAATGTTCCTTTCCTGGATTGTTCATGTACCTGCTTACAACTCCC
>APFE031289356.1:69350-103923 GCA_000404065.3 Pinus taeda
GTATCTACAGCATCTGCCCAAAACTGTAAAGGCAATCCTGCATGCAATCCCATGCACCTTGCATGCTCCATGATTTTTCTATTCATCCTTTTTGACACACCATTTTCTTGTGGTGTTCTTGGAACTGTCTTCTCTCTGCGAATTCCATGCTCTGAACAATACCTATCAAACTCTCTGCTGCAATATTCACCTCCATTGTCTGATCTGAGACACTTCAATTTCTTTCCTGTCTCAATCTCAACCAGAGCTTTCCATTTCTTGAAAGTATCAAATGCATCATATTTATTCTTAATACAACAAATCCAACTTTTTCTAGTTGCATCATCAATAAAAGTAACATAATAACGAGAGCCACCGAGAGATGATACCTGAGCAGGTCCCCATACATCTGTATGCACAAGCTCTAATTTTTCGCTCTTCTTTTCTTTCCCAACTCTAAGAAATCTGACTCTCCTCTGCTTTCCATAAATTCAATTCTCACAGAAGTCCAAATCAACATTCTTCAAACCCGGAAACAAATTCCTAGAGTGAAGAATATTCATCCCCTTCTCACTCATGTGTCCGAGCCTATGATGCCATAATGCTGCATCCGATCCTTTAGAAGTTAAAGCATTAACAGAGTTAGAAATACCATTGCATAAATACAATGTACCATCCTTTTCGCCTTTTGCTATTACCAGGGCTCCTTTGGTGACCTTCCAAGCATTATCTGTAAAAGTTGTCACATAACCTTCATTGCCTAACTCCCCTGTTGAAATCAGATTTTTCTTTAGATCTGGAACATGCCTTACCTCCTTTAGTAGCCATTAGTTTCCATTCTGCTGTTTTACAAGAACCTTACCCATTCCAACAATTTTACAGGGTTTATCATCACCCAAATGGACTTGTCCAAAATCTCCTTGAACATAGTCATGAAAGTATTTCTTATCAGGTGTGGCATGGAATGAGGCCCCTGAATCTACCATCCAAGAATCAGTAATATTTTCGAAAGAAAGAATCAAAGCATCTTGTAACACCTCACTTGTCACATTTGCTTCATGATTGTTTTCTTGCTGTGCATCAAGAAAGAATCAAAGCATCTTGTAACACCTCACTTGTCACATTTGCTTCATGATTGTTTTCTTGCTGTGCATCTCCTTCTTTTCCCTTATGAGATCTACAGTCTTTCTTTAGGTGTCCTTTATTTTCGCATTTCCAACACACTATCCCCGATCTGGACTTGGATCTGCATTTCCTTGATTTACTGCGATATCCTGAGCTCTTTCCTTTTTCCATTTTTCTTCCCCTAGACTCTGCACTCAAAGCATTACCGAATGTCTCACCGGAGCTTTTCCATCACATTTCCTCGCTAAGGATAGCACCAACAACATCATCAAACTTTAAAGTACTAGATCCAGAAACAGAGCTACTAATGGCCATTACTAAACCATTCCAACTTTCTAGTAATGAGCACAAGAATAACAGAGCTCTAACTTCATCATCAAAGTTTACCCCTACAAAACTTAACTGACTTGTAACAATATTAAAATCATTTAAATGGTCTGCAATAGATCCACCTTCCGACATCTTCATATTAAATAATCGTTTCATAAGAAATACCTTGTTTCAGGTCGAGGGTTTTTCATATAGTTTCGCCAACACCTTAATCAAACCCTCTGTCATTGTTTCCTTCAAAATGTTGAAGGTGACCGACACTGTGAGGCACAACTGTACTGTTTCGAGTGCCTTTCTATCGAGAAGGTTCCATTCTTCATCTGTCATACCCGTCGACATCTTTTTTTTTTTTTTTCTGCCCATAGGTAGGTACAAATATTTCTGATACAGATAATGTTCCATCTGCATCTTCCATAGAGAGAAGTTTTGGCCGTTAAATTTCTCGACCCTAAACTTACCATCTTCCACCATTGCTCCCACTCAAACCGGGAACCCTTCTCTCCTGCAAGTTTGTCAGCCAAATAGACCTTCGACTCTGATACCAGTTGTTGGAAAAATATTATATATGACAGAGAGATGCAAGACATATAATATGTGGAAAAACAAAAACACATAAAACCAGATAGACACAGATATATGTGGCTCACCCAGTTTGGGCTACGTCCACCCCGAACATCCAATCCTTCCTTTCTATTATCCAACAAAATGAAGAGACACAACTTGCAGTAGATCCGTTGTAATATCCTCTATTTTCTCTCACAGTCTCACCTCTTTGTTTCTTGCTCGGAGAATACACATCTATTACATAGCCTCAATACAATGCTCTCATACGAAGAGAGGGGTTGCCTTCTAGGGAAAAAAACCCTAAACTAAACATAAGTTCTATTGTCAGATCATCTATTTAATGAACGACCCAAATTGACTAGAAATTACTATACTTTTACAAGGCAATTTTACATTTGTTTTTAGCTTCCGGGGTGCTACCCCCGAAACCCCCGCCAGGGGACCGTTGGCCCCAGACCCCCCAGTTGAGGAGGATCAACCCCCCTGAACCCCTGGGAGGGGGACAAGTCCCCCCCGCACTCCCCCGCGTGGAGGAGTGTACAAACTTCCTGGGGTATACATAAGGCTGAAACAAAGGCCTCTAAATAATCATGCTCCACACCCAACACTTTTTCTTCTTAAAACCCATACAAAGATAGTTGTACCTTACCCTGCAGTAAGACAACTACTGATTCAAAGAGAAGTAGGGGAGAAAAGTGCTAATTGGGTAACTGCACTCCAAGAATATGATGTAGAAATCCGACCAGCTAAAATTGTCAGGGGCCAAGGTTTTTGCAAGATGTTAACAGGAGCTTCGCAGTTACCATCAGAAGAAGATCAGGGTAATGAAGTGCAAATATCAGAGGTAAACCTCAACGATACACAATCACAGTATGTTGACTTGAAATTTTATCTTAAAAATGGATATGCTCATATGCACCTTAATTATAAAACAAAGCGAGCTTTAAGATTGCAGTCAAATTAATATGAGCTAGTCAATGACGTATTGTTTAGGAAGAATTATGATTTAGTATTGCTAAGATGCTTAGAGAAACCTGAAGTTGAGAAGGTCATGCAGGAATTACATGATGGACCAGCTAGAGGACATTTTGGAGGAAATACCACTGCTCACAAAATCCTGCATGTAGGATATTACTGGCCAATGGTATTTAAAGATGCACATGAATATGCAAGGAAGTGAAAAAAATTTCAAACCGCGGTCGGAAGAGAAAGAAAGCCATCATTCCCTTTACAACTAGTTAACATCCAACAACCATTTGAACAATCAGGATTAGATATAATTGGTCAGATTATTACTAACTCTTCCAAGCAGCATAGGTACATCCTTACAGCTATTGATTACTTTACTAAGTGGGTAGAAGTTGTCCCATTAAAGATAGCTAATACAGGAAACATCACAAATTTCATTGATCAATACATAATTACCTGGTTTTGTTTTACCCTCAACTTTAATGTTTGATAATGCATCTTACTTTTCTAGAAATACAATGGTAGAATTTGCTCTTAAGCTAGGTTTCAAGTTAAAATATTCAACTAATTATTATCCTCAAGGTAATGGATTAGCAGAATCAACAAACAAAAACCTCATCAGAATTGTCAAAAGAACTATTGATCAAAATCACAGGAATTGGCATAAAGCATTAACATTTGCTCTATGGGCAGACATGATTACTCAGAAAGTCTCTATTGGTTCTTCTCCTTTTTTCTTTAGTTTATGGAAAATAACCTGTTCTTCCCACAAACATAGCAATCCCATCTCTTGCCCTAGTACAATTTATCAATGAAATCCCTTCACCTTCTCTCTAGGCTAGACAATTTCAAATTCTCAAACTCTAAGAAGAAAGAGAAAAGGCTAAAGAAACCCACTTCCATCATCAACAATTAGTCAAAGCTTCTTTTGATACAAATTCTACCAGTCAAAAATCGCTTAAAATAGGTGACTTAGTTCTGAAATGGGATAAAGCACATGAGGAAAAAGGTAGACATACCAAATTCCAAAGACTATGGCTTGGCCCTTTTCAAATTATGGAAAAAATTGGACAATCAACGTTTCTTTTACAAGACTTGTCTGGTAGGAAAGATTCTTTGCCCGTTAATGGGAAAATATTGAAAAGGTACTTTTCTTAGGAGATAGAATCTTCCAATTTTGTAAAATATTTCTTTTTAGGAAAATAATGGTTAACTAGTATTTACTTCTGGCTTTTCAAAACAAGTCTTTGATAACATTTCTGATTTTTTGCTTTTATAAGAAAATAGGAGTTAAAAGGAACAATTATGACATTTGAGTACTAGAATAAACTTCTTCTCTTTAGAAAAACTTGATCTTGCTTGAAAACATTTATTTTACGAACAAACTCTTATCTTTATAGGATATGAAGGTTTTGTTATCAGTCAAGAAAATAATCTTTAACCTAGCAAGGACTTCCTGTAGATCAGTATCTTAAAAACTCTATCATTATCACCCAAAACTCTTAAAAGGGCCAATGGCCCACCCCATCTGTTAAAATTTTCCTTTTTCAGAGTGTAATTCTAAAATATAAAAACTTAAAATATAAAGAGTCTCATTACGAGCTTATTTACCATGTTCATAGGTAAGTAATTAAAACTGATATTACCAATACTACATATCAAAACAGGGTAATAGATAATTATCTTCTAGATCAAAAAACAAGGGGTCTCATCAAGAGCTAGCTTGTTCAATTTATTTACAACTGGTGAATGGCATTGTCATCAGTAGGTTACCATGCCTAGACAATGTCTTTTAAGGAAAAATATTACACTCAAAAGGTAAAAAAAGGACAAAGTCCAAGTGAGGTTCAATTCAAACAAATATCATTTTAAAATCTGAAAATTCATACAGATGGGATAATGGATCATTGTTGGTTAAAAGGTAACACTGTCGAGGATATGAACGCTTGCTGGTAGCAGAGGCTCTATCTGTGATAAATGAGTAAAAAACCAAAAACTAATCTGCTAGAGGCACCTACTATATTACTTTAAACCTTATTATTGGCTGATGCTAACATTTATATTTCTATCATTACAAGGGGGAAGCAATTAAGCAGATGGGTCTGAGAAAGTAATGGTGGTTCAAGAGAAATGTTATTTACCTTATAAACTCATGAAATAATTATTCTTATAACTCCAATTACTTTTAAAGTTTTTAGAAATTTCAGAAAATTACTCAGAGATAATTGGTTCTCCCAAGTGAATCGCCAATTGTTGTACTACAAAAAAATACCCCCATTTTTTAACTAAAAATAGCTACCATTTGAGTTATAAATTGTGACCCTTTTTAATTTTTTAAGCTTAGGATAATAGTGCCTAACTCTAAAGAAAAAACCTAGCAAAACCTTGCAAAATAAGCTAAGGAGGAAACTTATATCGCAAATCGCATATTGTGCTTTTCCGCATCATTATTTTATAACACCTTAAAAAAATTGCGATATGCGAAAAGTTTTTCTGCCGCAATAACCTCATCTTGTCATTATGCAATCACATTTCACAATTCGCAAAAAACTTGAACATACCTTAGGACAAATTTTAACGATTTGTGAAATGCAATATTACGATTTTTGCAATTGCATTTCACTCGATGCATCTGATAAGTGTTATACGGTACCCATTTAAAGATCGCAATCTGCGATTAAGGAGGTAAAGCGTGTGGAATAATTACGTTTTAAATAATAAGAACAAACGAGTTGACAGGTTATTTAATGTTTAGCGGCCTGAGGGAGGATAATCATTTTCCAGGTTATGGGTAGTTATAATTGAATAACTCATGAAAACCTTTCTCACAATTCAAAGTCATTTCACAGAGGATTTCAGTCTTAATTACTTGATATCATCTGCACTGATATATCTTATTTGTTTCAGACAAGAGACAAAAGACGTGTCCTTAAGAAAGGTGATGCAGAAGCAAAGTAAGAAGACCGTTGTTGAGACAGAGGATACATAGATGGCTCCTATCTTTGCTGATATAGTCTGTGATGCAACTGGAGGCGCAACAACTTGGGAAGTAAGTTACAATAGGCTGAAGGATGAGCGCCCTAAAATCATTGTTACGAGAGCAACAACTGGGTCAAAAAAGCCTTCAGGACCTCAATGCAGGGATGCCTCTTACTCTTTCCTCCATAGGATAGGAGAAAGGGCCAAAATCCTCCCATACACAAACATGATCAGATGGGTGGTCGAAAACCTTATCATTGAAGATAGGTAGTTCAAGAATTCAAGGATGGAGCTCATATGATCATTCAGGGCAGAAGACTTGAAGGCAATGTATCACATACCTGATCCGTAGGAAATCTACAACAACACATTTGTGGCTAACTTCGCAAAGAAGAATCCAGACCCCTTCAAGTTAATTCAGACTTCGAGAATGTTAGACAACAAATTCAAGTATGACAAATCAGGTATGTATGCAATAGCCTCTTTGGCAAACCCCTACAATTATGCAGCAACAATGTTATGTAGATTGTATGGACTGCCAAATAACACTAAGTTTTCAATAGAATGGATTCCCTTGATCGATGCTTGTGTTAATTCCTATATCATGAATTTGCCTTCTATCCTATCTAACAACTTAGCCACCTCCATCATTGAATATCGACAAAAGAAAGCCTCCCCATTAGATAACCTCCTCCCTTCTATTTCTGTGCTTATATTATGGATGCTATCTATTTTTGCACGACATTTCCAACCATGGGTTAGAAATGGACCGTACAAGATCCTTACCCAATCCATCTCAGCCACAAACAAATATGGGAATCAAATTACATATCTCACTTCTATAAGATATTTCATTCTATCGTGTTGCCCCTACACCAAATGATTTTCAATGAGAGAGCCCCTAGGTTTTCCCAAGAAGCTACAACATACTTGCTTGCTGTAGGCAAGTATTTCATTGAGGAATGGTTCACCTACATTAGGGTTTTTGGTAGCACTACTGATCCACATGCCCTTCCTTTATATGTTTCTAATAAACTATTAGCAAGGGAGACTGCCTACCAGACTGTAGGAAAGGGCTTGACTAAAGTTCTTAAAGATGGCAAGAAGTCATTATGGCCTACTTTCCCTATCAAATGCGGCTCTTTTACTTTAGCTAATTTTGTTCATGCTACTAAGGAATCAACACAAATGGAAGCTCTCAGGCTTCATACATTGCCTACAAGGCAATTTGACCCAAAAAACGTGGCATACAATGTTACTACATGACTAAAGCTCAGGGCATACAATCATGGAGATAATTACTTTTAGGATCTGTTACAATCAATAGTTTCTTTCGATCAAGCACTTGAATGGGAAAAAGCGAACCAGAAACCCAAATATTTTCAAACATTTCAGGAATTCAGGAATGAGAGGCTCTAGGTCATTCCAATACATCTATTAAAGCCCAAGGATAAGCCTACCCCAAGTAAAATTGTCGATAGTGCAACCCCTAGCTCTCAAAAGGACTCTTAGGTAAACATTGAGAATGCACCAGACAAAGGGAAAATCCAGGATACAAACAACATGGCTGAGTCCAATAGGAAGCTAGCTGAGAAACAAGTAATGGACACCTCGACCATAGAGACGAGTTTAGAGGCCCAAGGCACAAGTTTAGAGCAAGAATGACATCAATTCAATCAAAAATTGCAAGACACTCCCAAAGCTCCAAATACTCAAGAAACAGAGGAATTCAAGACTCCTTTAAAAATTCCTCAAGATACAGAGCCCAAGTCTATCAGTGAACAGTATACACCTATGGATCAAGAAACAACAACATCCCAACATGCTGAAATTATCCCTGCTCTGCTCACATCAAAAATTATCTTGAAAGCGATGGAGATAATGTAGAAATTTTGAATAATATAACACTTATTCACAGAGATTATCCTGATTATACACTATTTTCGGAATCATGCATAATACATAACCTCCTCTACGTTGATCATCAATTTTGCGGAATTAAGAAACAATCACATGCGCACATTGAAGCATCAATCACACATATCAACACAATATATCACAGGGAAAGCATGCAGCTGAAAACCCCCAACTATATGTATATTATATTGATTGAGAACATGTAACAATACATATTAAAATACTCCTCACAATTACTCAGTACTATCTCCACCTGTTACACACAAACTAGCTCAGATCTGAATCAATCGCTGGCTCAAATCTCCTCCGCTGCTTGCCTGCCTCCACTGCGCAATCCTGCATGAGAATACTGATGAATGAATGGTCCAAATTCATATTTCCCTTGGATATACCACGCAATCCTCATTGGAAATACTCAATCCATTGATTGTGCAAATCACATGCACAACTATAGTCACAACTGACAGCTTTCTTGCCCTTTCGCTCGCCTCTAACACTTGTCTCCACTGAACTGTCCATGCACTGAGTTAAATGATGTATTCCTCAGTTGATTTATGAGTTAATAATTAGTGAATTAATTAATAAATAATTCACACCACTCAACATTAGTCTATTTGTTAGTTAGACTAACTACAACTAGTTCAACTAAGTCAAACTGAACACAACTCCATCAACTCCTCATTCAAATCCACAGAACTCAATCACTGAAGTTCTAACTGAAGTCCTTCATGCAATAGCTCAAGTAACCCATAAGAAAAATGTATTTCCTTCTGGCAGTTGCATGTGCCACATCCGTAGCTTGAATTGAAGTGCTCCAAGAGGATAAGATAATGTTTTATAGTCTAAATTTATTAAGAGCTAATAATATTCGACTGTTCTATTTTTAGGCCGGCGTCTAAAAAATAGGACTCCGCCCATATGTCTAAAAATAGAAGTCCATATATTTTTACCAACATGACCAATTCATCCACAAATAACATCCTGCAACTCATAGACCATGATCCATATGTCTAAAAATAGACATAGTCTAAAAATAGACTTTGTGCCAAAAATAGCCTGCGGGACCACTTAGTGAAGGCGACTTCTTTCCACTAAGCTCCATCATCTTGTTGCGTTCTCAACACTCCCTCTCAACAAGCTATGGATTATCTGCAACCCCTATCCTGTAACTCTAGAATATTCTGCATGCAACACATCTACCCAGTCCACTTGCTCCAACAACACTTGGAACAAAAACACTCCCAATTGGCCTCTTTGTTGGGCTAGGAACATACTCTGACGCTGAAGCTCTACCTGCTGCTGACAAGTGCTCCCTCTTTGACATCTATGCTACTGCAACATATCCATGCATCTCACACCATTGCACACCTCTCTGTGCCACCTAGCATTGTGCAAAACACTTGTGCCTCTCGCATTGCTGCAGCCTGCTAGCTATGCACTGTCCTGGGATTCCCTGCACTGTCCTGGGATTCTCTGCCGCTCCATTTGCATCTGTCTCTACCCAATCATTCAGTTCCTGCTACTCCACATCGGGGCTCCTGTAGCAAGGTCTCATCCAAGAGGTTGGGTACCTCAAGGATCCTGCCCTCCTCCTTGGGACTATCAATCTATATCGCCCCACCTCCTACCTGGAGGTATGGCTGCATGTGATCCCTCAGCCCACCTGGCTCGAAGTTTCCCCCTATTGGAGGTCTCTGCATGAGTAGATGTCTCTACTCGATCTCCTCTCAGCTTCCCTTGTTGTAGCTGCTCCACAACCCCCTGAAGCTGCTGCACCAATCGTGGCTCCTCCACAATTGTCTGAGACTTCTTCTGGCTCTGCATGTTGAGAGGTAATATACCCTCCCTCTCAACCACCAAGTTTCCATCAGTTGCCTTGGTGCTCAAGGCTTTGCATGCATCTTGAACCTCAAGAGCATACAGGTTCTTGACCCGTGAACCAATCTGCTTCACCTGTCTAGTGATGATGTGTCTAGAGAAAACCTTTCCCTTACTGAAGACTACATCATAGCCTCTATCTTCCAACATCACGATCGACACCAAGTTTCTCTTCAGTCCTGGTACATACTTAACATCGGTCAAGGTTATTCAAGATCCATGCTCCCTCTGAAAAATAACCATGCCTACACTTGAGACACTATACTTCTCACCATTACCCATCGCCATGAGTATCTGGAGATCTTTCTCCTCCAAAGTACTGAACAAACTTTTGTCACCGGTCATGTGGAAAGAAGCTCCACTGTCAAGAAACCAACCACTTCCCATCATGGATGAAACCATGCATGCGAAGAGTGTAAAATCCAACTCAAAATGTGAAGCAAGTGCCTCACCTTTAGATCATTCATCGGATCCCTTCTTGGATTTCCTCCGTGGACAATTAGAGGCATAATGGGCCACCTCATGACAATGAAAGCATCACACTTTCGATTTGTCACCCTTCTTCCCATCATTGGAAGAACTAGATTCAGAAAGAGAAACCTTCTCCTTCCCCTTCTTCGCCTTACTCACTAAGGCACAGTTTTCCTCATCATGCCTAGATGAAGAATCGTCTCTAGTGCTTCGCCTGATCTCCTCTTGCACAAGATCCGACCAAAGTCTCTCCCATCCTGGCAATTTCTCCCGACCATTGACAGAGTCCTGATAAGAATGCCAACTCTTCGGAAGACCAAGGAGAGTCAAGCTCACCAAGTCCTCATCATCGAAAGTCACCCCCACACTTCCCAGCTCATCCCGGCATTGGGTGAACTTCGTGAGATACTCGGGCATACTATCTCTATTCTCACACTTAATGTTTTTGAGTTTATCCTTGAGCACCAACTTCCTCTGGTTGCTCTTGCTTTGGAATAGATCTGTCAATGCTTTCCACATCAAGTATGGAGAAGCCTTTCCATGGAAGCTGGATACAATGTGATCCTTCACGCCCTCCAACAGAATCCTCCGACACTTTGCTATCTTCTTTTGCCAAGCCACAGCTTCAGCAGCATCAATAGGTTTTGGGACATCTGCATCTATGAACTCCTTCAACCCATTATCATCTAACACTGACTCCATCCTGTCCTTCTATGCAATATAGTTTGAGCTTCCCTCAAGAGCATACTCCAATCGCAATCTGTTGAAAGACATTTCAACTTTGACATTAAGAAAACACTGCTGCAAATTGGAATTCCACTAGCTCAAAACTCAACCGCTTATGATCTAAAATTCGTGAGAACAAAGTATTTCTCGTACAAAGATCGACTGTATGGGAATTCACTGGATATCTCACCTTCCAAAAGAAGGATGAATCCAGAGGCTACCTGGCCCAATTACAGACTCTGTCTGAAGAAATAAAATGTAAACACTTTCTGAATAATAGATTCGATGATCAACTTCGCACTGATATCATGTAGAAATCTCTTCTACAAATCAGCCAGCTCTGATACCATGTAGAAATTTTGAATAATATGACACTTATTCACAAATATTATCCTGATTATACACTATTTTCGGAATCATGCATAATACATAACCTCCTTTACATTGATAATCAATTTTGCGGAATTAAGAAACAATTGCATGCGCACATTGAAGCATCAATCGCACATATCAACACAGTATGTCACGGGGAAAGAATGCAGCTGAAAAGCCCCAACTATCCGCATATTATATTGATTGAGAACATGTAACAATACATAGTACAATACTCCTCACAAGTACTCAGTACTATCTCCACCTGTTACACATGAACTAGCTCAGATATGAATCAATCACTGGCTCAAATCTCCTCCGTTGCTTGCCTGCCTCCACTATGCAATCATGCATGAGAATACTGATGAATGAATGATCCAAATTTTTATTTCCCTTGGATATACCACACAATCCTCATTGGCAATACTCAATCCATTGATTGTGCAAATCACATGCACAACTATAGTCACAACTGACAGCTGTCTTGCCCTTTCACTTACCTCTAACACTTGTCTCCACTGAACTGTCCATGCACTGAGTTAACTGATGTATTCCTCAGTTGGTTTATGAGTTAATAATTAGTGAATTAATTAATAACTAATTCACACCACTCAACATTAGTCTATTTCTTAGTTAGACTAACTACAACAAGTTCAACTAAGTCAAACTGAACACAACTCCATCAACTCCTCATTCAACTCCACAGAACTCAATCACTGAAGTTCTAATTGAAGTCCTTCATGCAATAGCTCAAGTAACCATAAGAAAAACGTATTTCCTTCTGGCAGTTGCATGTGCCACATCCGTAGCTCGAACTGAAGTGCTCCAAGAAGATAAGATAATGTTTATAGTCTAAATATTATTAAGAGCTAATAATATTCGACTGTTCTATTTTTAGACTGGCAGTCTAAAAATAGACTCTGCCCATATGTATAAAAATAGAAGTCAATCTATTTTTACCAACATGACCAATCATCCACAAATAGCATCTTGCAACTCATAGACCATGATCCATATGTCTAAAAATAGACTTTGCGCCAAAAATAGCCCGCGGGACCACTTAGTGAAGGCGACTTCTTTCCATTAAGCTCCATCATCTTGTTGCATTCTCAACTCCACTTGATGTATTCTATAGCCCTCTCCACAAGGCTATAGTCAGAAGGAAAAATAAAAGGAGAAGGGTAGATGCACTCGAATTCTCACTTGGAGATGAGCCAATGGACATTGTTTGGAAGGACATGCTTTTCAATCTGACTGAGAACTTGAATAAACTGTCACAATTCACAGGAGCATACGCATCGACCACTATGGATAAGGCTACTTAGGTGTCTACTCTACTAAAGGAAAAGGAGGAAAGAATCACACAACTCGAACAAGAGCTCGAGACAGAAAAAGCAAGCACAAACAAGCAGGTAGTCGAGTAGCTCGCACAATTGCAGCAGGACATGGAAGTATTAAAAATAAGCCATGAAGCCGACTTATTTTCCAAAAACATGCAGCTCCAAGAATTACACCAATCTATGTATAGATACAAGGATGTTCCCACTACTGAGGAATTCATTAAAGAGGGTCTAAAACTAAATTCTCTTCTAGTCAAGCAACAAGAGTATTTCTGCGAGAAGCTATCACACATCACTCCCTACCTGATTACTAGCGACAAAATCACAGACAAAGCCATTAACTGGAGGAAAAAGTTTAATTATTTAAACACAAAAATCTCTGATTTCATTGAATGGGAGGAATCAGAAGATGGAAAGAAGGCCAATCTACCTGAGATTGAGGAAACTCACAAAGACATCCTCTTCATTGATTGGGATGCTAGGACAAAACAGACCGAGTTGGCAGTCGCGAGGGTAGCTGGAGTATCAAAGAACATCATTAAGGTAGTAAATCATACCCTGTTCACTAACAATATGATGAAGGAGGGTAATAAGAAAGAAATGCCCGACTTAACTGCTTTGAGTAAAGGCTGGCAAGAAAAAGCGAGGAATTAAAAAGATGCAATTACAAAAATGACTACGACCGACTGCGAGTCATATTGGAAGTATCTGGTCAAGCTACATAGCCAGATTATGACCCTCAACTGTTCCATTCTTGCGACTCAAAGGATACTGCCACCTCTTGTCGATACAATCTTTATAGGACACCTCAAATCTCATTTCGGGCCACCTCCTTGAATTCAATCGATGATCGATATTTGTGATTTAAAGGACAAGATGGCAGACAACAAATCATCCTCTTAGTTTTGTTTAGTTGATCTCTGTTTATTTTTGGAGTTAGTTACCTATGTAGGAGGAAGGTTGTTTGAAACCTCATCAAATTTTGTATAATCTATTTTTGCACACTTAGCTAGAATAGTATTTATACCCTTCTCATGCATTTAGAGAAGGGTATTGAATTTTATTAAAAACATTTGCAAATAATGCACTATTGTAATTTTGTGAATGCTTTGATGAAATGATGGAATTTGCTATTAGACTACTTTCCTTTGTTGATGCACTTCTGTATTCTTGGGAGACAATTTGATTTGAAGAAATGTCATTTGTCAAATGAGCAGGACTTCATAAATCTGGTACTATTATCGTGTATGCATTATTCTGTCTACATTTAATTAGTGGAAAAACTTTATTTTCATGAATTATATGTGAGATTTATTGTTTCTGTTAAGCATTAATTGCAATTTTGTATGATGCCATAACTGAAGTTTTGATTTTCATATATAACTCATTAGACATGTGATATATTTTATAAATTTCTTTGACTAACTATTTAGTCAAAGGAATTATCTTTTACGTTATCATCTCCATTTAATTGTGTTCAATATTTATTATCACATGTTAAAGATCACATACCATACAAGAATACCTTGGTTTATATTAGAATAGGTTAAGTTAGGTAAATTTCATCATAGAATAGGTCACTTAGATTATCATTATTCTATTGCAAAACACTCATGAACCACCCACTCTCATCTTAAAACCAACATTGGGAAACTGGTCCCATTATCCCCAGTAGGAGCCACAACTTTAAACGGAAAAGGAGTTGTCTTAAGGTCCGGACTGGGTGGTTATCCCCCATGTTTCGGCAACATAATTCTGAGGCCACAATAGATCGGTAATGTAGGGATACATGGTAAATATTGAGAAGCCCTGGTTGGTTTTGTTGTGAGTCCCACATTCATGCTTGGAATATGGCACAGGGGTGATTGGCTAAAAGAAAGATTTGGTTTAGTGCAATCTATGGTCGGGTGGTATGTGGAAGTCTCCGACTTGCTTGGATTTTGCATATGTTAATATAGGCTCTTTTCCTATTGTATTTGATGAGTAAATGTGCTTGTTATTATGAGGCTTTGGTGGTTGTTCTATCAATGTTATGTTGATGGTTATATGCTCATTATAAGCATGGTTTTATGACAAACTTTAGCTATGGATCTCATCATGTTTTGTTTAGTAAATGAAATGTTAAAGAATGTATGACCTAATAGGTGATAATCTAACTATTGTGAGAGAGAATTAGACCTTCTTGATGAATCTCAGATAAGTATGAGGTCCCTATGTTCAGATGTGTTTTTATGACCTGTATATTACATGTTTATGATGTGTTTGATGAAATGCCTTTCATGGTTAGGATGAGTCTAGTCGGTTCCTAGTTCAATTTTTGCTTTAGAGGCCTTGTATTCTTGTTATTTATAATTTTTGAGAATTTCATCAAGTTTTGGGTAGATCCCTGAGTCCTAGCCCTAAAAAAGTGGCTCAAATATTGGGGTCGTTGGCATAAAACTGCCTCAAAAAGGCTGCAGTCACATGGAGGCCTTGCTGTGGGAGCGACTGGAGGCTTTCATTCACATGGAGGTTTGTCATGGGAGTGAATGGGGGTTTATGTAAGTAAAAATCAAGTCAACTTAGGGGTTGGGCACCTAGAGTGGTTGGTTAGCCCCTGAGGGGTCTTGTAGCTCTTGAGGAAGGCAAGTTTGGTTTTGGTTTGTCAATTCCACTTCCTTAACTATACTTAGGGAGTTGAATAATATCATAGTAACTCTTCATCACATGTTTATACCAGTGGACTTGTTATCTTGGGTAAATGTGGGGGGGGGGGGGGGTGTTACAATTCGTGGGTGTAACAGAGTAATAGTGCTATAGATTTTTTTGTATCACAAGTTATGAAGGCTCCCCTAAACTAGTTTGTGTTGAAAAAAATTTCTCTTAGACAGATTAGTTAAATAGATAAATTTACATTTCTATCTCTTCTTTATAAATTTCAATTTCAATTTCTCTCATTTATTTCCCACAAAAGTGATCTCATAAACATAAACTTAATGATCAAGCAAACCTATGTGGTATTTTGATTTCACTCTGGTTGGATTTTATTACAAGTGTGTTTTCTAGAGCATTAAATTGTAGAGTTCTTTTCATAGCATAAGAATGAACAATGCACTAATTTTGCGCATATTATGTTTTCATCTCACAAGCTTACATCCTGGGTTGATAATTAAAATGTAACGAGATTTATACATATAAATTGACTGATATATTTTGGTGCCATTGCTAAGGATAAGCTAAAGGGAATAGAACATTTGTAGTTTGGTCATTTTGTTTTTATTTTTTTGTTTCTACATATGATTCATGGAAAGGATAACATAGCTAATGTCAAAGGAAAACCCAGTAATATAAGGGTCTCAGTAGCGCGAGGTGTTCAAGTTCAAGGCAATTGCCAAGATTGATTAAGTTTGCTTTGAGTGTGGCGTGTTTTATATTCATTGATAACTTCATTCATCTCTCCAGTATTAAGGGTAGAACTAGTAAATAAGTTCCACTTATTCGAAGTGTTGTAAGAACCTTCATGTATTAATCCATTTGTAATTAAGAATTGTATACTAACAAGAAAATTTAGGGATGCTCAAGAATTTGTTGAATAAAGGAGGGTATGTTACGAGAAGGATCTTTTCAAATCCTTGTCCAAAGATCAGAATTGTAACTAGGGACACGTTTACATCTTAAGAAGTAATAAAAGAGAAAAGGATCCATGAGTAGTTTCCACGATAGGAGGATATAGAAAAAAAAAATTGTACTTGTAAGCACTTGGAGGAGAACAAAGAATCATGGGATATATTTAATGAACAGAAAACACAAGAGCCAAAGATTGAAAAAAATTTCATGCTTGTCACTAGATCCCACTGCATTCTTGAGTACCAGATTCATTGAAGTCTCAAAATAATTTTGTTGCATAATAAAAGAATGTAACAACCCCAAGTTGGTTTTCTATGTGAATAAATTAAACCAAGGTCATGGGACACATATTCCAAGTTTAATGGAGGGGAAAACATTATAGTGGGCATCACTTGTGGTTTATTACTGGCTATGGAAATTGGAAATGGCATTGGCAAAGGAAAAAGGAAATAAATGGAAATTTAATATGAGAAATAAAGGAAAATAGGAGAAAAGGGAGATGAAGAGACACAAATATGCATGCAAGGTAAAAGGAAGGAAAAGGAAAACAAAAGGAGAGGGAGAACATTCTATGTCTCTCTCTGTTACTCTTAGTCACTCTTAGTAACTCATACACTTTTACACACTTGGAGCATTCTAGCATTCACTTGGAATTAGATAGAAGAAATCAAGCAAAGAAATTCATGGGTAATGAAAGAGAAGGTTGGAAAAGTAGCTAAAATAGGAGAACATTGCAGATAACAGATTGCACATGTAATTTCATTGCTAAGATGTGAATGCATGGTACAAGCATTTGGTTATTTGGTTGCTTTGTTGTGATTGGAATGGGGTTTGTCTGGATTGATAGTGGCTTTAGCCTTGCCTTGCCATTTTTTGGATAGCCATGGTGTAGTGGGTTCCTTGTTATGGTTAAGCTTTGGATGGGCGGTAGACTTTGGATCCTTGTGAGGTGGTCTCAGGAAAATTCCCTAGGGTCGAGGGTGGAGATGGGATTTCTCCTAGAACTCTTGACGAATGGGTGGAGATAGGAAAATTCCTCTCGGTATGGTGAAGAAAGTTAGAGGCATCCAAGATTGTTTGGTGTTAGTGATTTCTAGACCGATTTAGGTGAAATCAATGTGGTTGGTGGTTGAGGTGGTTTGGCCTTTGGAAGCCCTAGTTGGTTCCATTTTGATTTAACCCATATGATCCCAAATTCATGCTTGGAATATGGCACAAGGGTGATTGGCTGAAAGAGAGATTTGGTTAAGACCAATCTATGGTCAAGTGGTACATGGAGTCCTTGAAATGGTTGGATTTACGCATATGTTATATGTGTTATTTCTTATTGAGACCAATGAACAATTATATGGGTTATTGTGTTGATTTTAAGACTGGTTTGTCATGGATTTATTCTGGTTAAATGGTAGTTATATGCATGATACATTATGTTGCATTATGGATCTTGCTTATGGCTTGATAAGTTATTGATTGGTATATGAATGCATGGGCTAACAAGTGTTGTTGCAACTAGTTGAGTGGGCATTGGGCCTTAATTATGATTCTTTGATGAAGTTAAGAAGATATTGAACAAATATGCATTCATGACCTGTAGATTATCATGTTTACCATGTGTTTGACCAAATGTTTAAAATGTGTTTGGAAATTTTTGAGCAAGAACTAGCCTTAGTATTCATATAACTGACTTATTATTATCGTAGATTGAATTCTGGAAAGTTTTGGGTTGTTTTGGGTAGCTGGTTTGTAGCTAGCCTTGGAAATAGGATTTGAGTTGCTAACCGCACCCTCTGAACTAGGTTATTTTGGTTGCAACCACGCAGAGGAAGGCTTGTGCATGTGGCTGGAGCCTTTTGGCTGCATGCATAGTTTGACATGTGTGTGACTAGGATGTAGGGTTAGGAAAACGTTAGTTCTAACCCAGGGCAAGATCATCAACTGATGTTGTTTAGTATCTGGGTGATGTGGTGCTCCTGGGAGGTTGTATTACGTTTCTAGTTTGTAGGCCCCACTTCCATAACTGGAACATGGATGTTGGGTCATGTCATAGTAACTCCCAGCTCATGTTTACCCTGGAAAGATTGTAAAAGTGGGTAAATGTGGGGTGGGGTGTTATAGGGTGGTATCATAGTGATGTTGCAAAACTGAACCTCGGGGTAAATGCATATTGTTATGCATGCATGTTAGTTGTCTATATGTGTTATTATGTATGCATGCTAGCTAATTATTATTATGGTTATGATATCCATGTATGAGTTGTATCATGCTAATATGGATTGGCCTATGCAGATGCAATAACCCCCCCTGAGATATATTGAGGTATGATTTTGATTATGTTTTTAGTTAGCTAACAATGACATATTGTAGGAAATAGAAGGCTAAGGGATGAAGAAAAAAATAGTTGAATACAATTCATATGAATCTCCATACAGACCTGAAGAGACATTGGTAGCATGGAAGAGATAAATTGAGCAGCAAGGAGGGGGACATTAAACTGGTTTGGTAGACACAATGAGAAGTTTGAAGGAAAAAATCATTAGTTGCAAGGTAGTTACTGAGCAGTTGATTGAGGCACAGGAAATGATTTCCATATAATGTAGGAGCATTAGACCAAGTTAATGGTGTAAAATGAAGGGGGATTGACAATGTGGTGGATTGGCCACATGTTGGGCTGGAAAAGTTCATTTTGTCTCCTTTAGTAAGATTTTAAATAATGTAAATAGAAAATTTGAACAAGTTGTAGAGTCTAGGAAAAGAAGAGTCATTTTCCCAACTTCCCTCAATTAAAGAGAAGAGGAAGAGAAATAGTTTCCAAGGATGTGCGTAAAAAGGGCATTGATTGAGAGTAGGAGAGCTTCTTCTCCTGCCTCATACTGGTACCTATATAATTTATAAAAGAAATGTGAAACATATTCATTCCATGGCATTGTGTTGTCTCTTTGTGTCATTATCTCCATGTTCAGATTATATATGCATTTGATTTTAGTCTAGAATTAATGTGAACTCAGGCCTGTATCATTATGCACTTGTAGAAAATCGATTTTTGAGTTGTGGCTATTAGGCATGCTTGTCAAAGTGATCCAAACCATATTTTGTAGTGAGCTTTGTTTTGCAAGCAGTGACACAGTTTTGTTGATTTGAGTGTGCCCATTGAATTGATGAGGGGATGTTGGACATAAAAGAGGTAGGAGGAGATCATTTTTTTTTGTTTGAGTAGGACAACGTGGTGAACTTGAGCAACTCAAAGCTAGACAAAGCCCTGTTCTAGATGCTACCACAAGTTTGTTGAGAGTTGCATGTAACCGTCGGTAAGGGAGACGAGGGAGGCCCCTTCCCGAGCATGGAGGACATGTTCAGAGGTGGAGAGTCAATTATGTAGAGATCAAAAGTCATTCTTCCTTCCCAGAGATGAAACCAACATTTCTAGAGGCGCTACGAAACCATTTCTCAGCGCGCTATGAAAATATTTCGCAGCGCCTATAACCAGTTTATTTCTACACTTTGTTGTGCCTAGATTACCTTCCAGACTTCTTGCTGCCATCAATTTTGGTATCAGAGCAGGTTTGAACGAGAGCTATGCATGTGATAGAGTTACATTTAGTGTTGGTGGTGTTGTCTACTGAAAAGAGAGATGGCAATGTGAGAAAGAAGAGTGTGAGGTCGTGGAGGGAGACCAGTAGCTAATGCAGAACTCAAGGAAGAGCTACAAATGTTGCAAGCTCATTTAGAGGCCATTGAGACCAACAATTAGACCCCAAGGTTGGAGATGAAAGAGGGTCAAAGGAAGAAGCTACAGTAGAAAGAGCAGTACTTGTGGAGGAAGCTCCAAAGATTAAAATATTGAGGTCAGTTTTGAGCTCAAGTTCAAGACCAAAACCTGAGTTGTTTACCTATGATGACAATCTGGCAGTTGAGACTTTGATGGACCGGATTAGTGAACTAGACAATCATTTCAAATATGAAGAGATTGAAGAAGATAAGCAGGGATTTTTTTTTTTAACTAGTTTGAAAGGACGTGCTGCATTGTGGTGGGACAATGTGCAGGCTGAAAGAAGGAAAAAGGGGAAACCATTGATTAAAATTTGGGACAGGATGATAACAAAGATGAAGGGGAAGTTTATGCCAAAATAATACTAGTTATCCCTCTACAGGCAGGTGCATAACCTCAAGCAAATGCTGCTAACAATTAGAGAATATATTGAGGATTTTTACAAGGTGAATTTGAGGTCAGGTTATGTAGAAGAAACCTAGAAGAAGACAACAAGGTATATCAATGGCTTGAAGTTGGAGATTCAAGATGAAATCCACATGAATTCTCCTTAGGGTATAGAAGAAGCATACCATTTTTCCTTGAAGGTGGAAGAGAAGAGGAAAGGGACAGAAAACTGGAAGAGGGAAGGCTCCATCCTAAAAGAATGGTGCAGGTAACTCAAGACAACAAGGACAACAAGAGAAAGAAGGTGAATCTAGAGGAGGAAGAACTTACCAAAGAGGTAGAGGTAGAGATATTGTCTACCATTGCTATAAATGTGGACAACTGGGTCATAGATCCTTTGAGTGTCCCAAGAATGAGAAAGGGGGACAGAGAGATGCATATGTAGCTCAGTCGGAAGCAACAAAACAGGAACCTATGGTGGAAAATGCACCAAAAATAGCAGAAGCCTTAATGACGAATAAAGTCTTGTTGAAACCAGCCAAGGAGACTGTTGAACCAACACATAGGAAAGCCTTGTTTAGCATTGTTTGTAAGGCTAGAGGAAAATGCTACAAAGTGGTGATTGACAGTGGGAGCATTGACAATCTGGTTTCCACAAAAATGGTAGAAAAACTTGGATTGAAAAGGCTAAAGCATCCAACACCATATAAGGTATCATGGTTGCAGAAAGGTCACCAATTTTTTGTGAGTGAGTAGAGTGAAGTGGAGTTCCAGACAAGCTGATATCAAGATAAGATAGTTTGTGACACCATGCCAATGGATGTCTTCCACCTTCTTTTGGGACGGCCTTGGCAGTTTGACAAGAGAGAAGTGCATGATGGAGAGAGAAACACCTATACGTTTGAAAAGGATGGCATCAAGCACACCCTTGTACCATTGAAGGAAGAAAGTACAGTTGAGACAAAAAACTCAAAAGCATTGTTGTTGGGAGGAAAGGAATTTATGCAACAAATGGAGGAAGAAAAGGCCAGCTATGTGGTGGTCTGCAAGCCAAAGGTAATAATTATGCACATTGATATAACATATTTAACTATTGAGATTCAAGAGATGTTGCATGAGTTTAGTGAGATCATGGTAGATGGCTTGTCAAGTGAGCTGCCGCCCAAGAGAAGTATCAGTGATCACATAGACTTGATACCAAGTGCAAGCCTTCCAAATAAATTTTCTTACCGAATGACACCCAAGGAGAATGAAGAGATAAGGAAGCAGGTTCAAGGACTGCTAGACAAAGGATTGATAAGGGAGAGCTTTAGTCCATGTGTTGTCCCTGCAATACTTAGCACAAAGAAAGATGGAGAATGGAGGATGTGCATAGATTCCAGAGCAATTAATAAGATTACAATCAGGTACAGACTTCCATTGACACAGATGGATGACATGATGGGCTGTTTGAGTGGGGAAACCTACTTTTCAAAGGTTCATTTGAAGAGTGGTTACCACCAGATCCATATAAGAGAAGGGGACAAATGGAATCCAACTTTCAAGACCAACAATGGACTATATGAATGGCTGGTCATGCCGTTTGTATTGAAAAATTCACCAAGTACCCTCATGTGGTTGATGAACGAGGTATTGAAGGGGTTCGTCGGTAAGTTTCTTATTGTTTATTTAGACGATATTTTGATTTTCAGCCGAACAAAGGAAGAACATCTTAGGCATGTAAGGTATGTTCTAGAGAGGTTACAATAAGAGAAATTATTGATTAACCTGAAGAAGTGTACTTTCATGAAGTCTAAGTTGGTATACTTAGGCTTTGTCATTTCAAAGGATGAGCTGAAAATGGATCTAGAGAAAATAGAGGCAATTGTGAGTTGGATTTCACCCAAGAGCATTTTTGAGGTTAGGTGTTTTCATGGGTTAGCCAGCTTCTATAAGAAGTTCATCAAGAATTACAGTGGTATTTGTGCACCCATCATTGAGATAATCAAGAAGGATAAACAACTGTTTTATTGGACAACAACAACAGAGAAAATCTTCCATATCTTGAAGAAAAAGATCACTGAGAAGTCGATGTGGAAGCTTCATGACTTCAATTACCTTTTCCAAGTCAGATGTGATGTTAGTGGTACAACCATTGGAGCAATATTGAGTTAAGAAGGCAGACTTGTTGCAAATTTCAGTGAGAAGTTGAATGACTCAAAGCAGAAATACTCCTTTTATGACATGGAATTATATATGGTGGTTCACACATTGAAGCATTAGAGGCACTATTTGATTCCCAATGAGTTTGTTTTGTTCTCTAATAATTTTGCATTACAGTTCATAATGCAACAACATAAGTTGAACCATAAGCATGTCAAGTGGGTGGAATTCCTACAAAGTTTCACCTTTATTTCGAAACATGTGAGTGGACAAGAGAAAAAGGTAGTCGATGTTTTGAGCAGGAGGAAATTGATCATGCAGGAGTGCCATGTGAAAATTTTGGGCTTTGACTATTTGAAGGACTTGTACAAGGATGATGTTGACTTTAGAGAGGCCTTTGAAGAATGTAAGAACCCCATGAGTAGAGATAGCAACCCATGGAGGGAGTTTATGTTACAGGATGGTTTGTTGTTAAAAAATAGTAAGTTATGTATTCCCTAGTGTTCAATGAGGGAGAATCTAATGTAGGAAAAGAACAGTGGAGGATTGGCAAGGAATTTTGGTTTGGATAAGATACTCGGTAACTAGAACACTTCTACTTATGACTGGAGATGAGAATTTATATGCAAATATATGTGGGCATATACAAAGTATGTTGACATGTGAAAGGGAGGAGTTAAAATTGTGGGTTGTGTACTCCTTTACCCATTCCAAATAGACCATGGGACTCAGTGAGTATGTATTTTTTCTTGGGTTTGCCGAGGATGCAACAAGGTAAGGGTTCTATACTTGTAGTTGTGGACATATTTACGAAGATGGCTTACTTTATCCCATGTTGCAAGACTAGTGATGCCACACACGTGGCCCATTTGTTTTTCGATTGGATTGTCCGATTGCATGGTTTGCCAAATAGTATAATCTCTGACAGGGACATTAGGTTCACATGACATTTTTGGAGCACTTTATGGAAGAAGCTTGGAACAAAATTGAACTTCAACACAACCTATCATCCACAATCTGATGGGAAAACTAAAGTTGTGAACAAGAGTCTCAGAAACATATTGAGGAGTCTTATGGGAGAGCATCCCAAGTAGTGGGATTGTGTATTAGATTAAATTTAGTTTGCATACAATGATTCACCAAATAGGAGCACTGAGAAGAGTTCGTTTTAGATATTGTATGGAATTCATCCTAGAGGAGTTTGTGAGATGAGAGATTTAGGCAAACTTGAGTAGAGGATAGCTGATGGGGAGGATTTTACAATAGTAATAAGTGAATGACATGATGAAATAAAACAAAAGCTATAGGAAAACAACCACAAAGAGCATATTCAAGAAGGAGAGAGGTAAATTTTGAAGTAGGGGACATGGTCTTAGTACATTTGAGAAAAGAGAGGTTCCCAAGAGGGGAGTATAACAAGCTCAACATGAAGAAAATAGGACCTTGTTGGATACTCATAAAGTTTTCTATAAATTCTTATGAATTGGAGCTACCTATGGGCCAAGGCATCTTAACTATCTTCAATGTGGTTGATTTGTATCCCTATCAAGCCGATGATGAAGGTGCTACTGCAACAAATGATAGAAGTAGGGAGGTCAGTGAACAACGTTGGATAAAGCAGATGCCTATGTGAAAGGATCCAAAGGTTGAGAGAATCTTGGACACGAGAGTTGCAAAGCACACTAGGGGAAAATAGTATATGGAGTTTTTTATGAAGTGGAAGGACCGTTCGATGGATGATTCTATATGGATGAGTGTTGCAGCTCTACAGAAGGTAGGTTTCTCTATAGAGGACTTTATGAGCAGGAGCTCATGAGTTTTTCCTTCCTAGGGAGTCTGATGCATGACCATTACCAAGTTCGTGGTGGAAAATGAAGGGGGATTGACAATGTGGTAGATTGGGCACATGTTGGGCTAGAAAAGTCAATTTTGTCTCCTTTACTGAGATTTTAAATAATTTAAATACAAAATTTGAATAAGTTACAAATTCTAGGAAAAGAAGAGTCATTTCCTTGTGTATTTTTAAATTCCCTCAATTAGAGAGAAGAGGAAGAGAAATAGTTGCCAAGGATGTGCATAAAAAGAGCATTGATTGAGAGGAGGAGTGCTTCTTCTCCTGCCTTGAACCGATACCTATAAAATAAATAAAATAAATGTGCAACATATTCATTCCATAACTCTATGTTATATCTTTGTGTTGGTATCTCCATGTTCAGATTGTATATGAATTTGATTTCCATCTAAAATTTGTGTGAACTCAGGCTTATAGCATTATGCACTTATAAACAATCGATTTCTGAGTTGTGTCTATTAGGCATGCTTATTAAAGTGATCCAAACCATATTTTGTAGTGCGCTATGTTTTGTAGGCAGTGACACAGTTTTGTTGATTTGAATGTGCCCATTAAATCGATGAGGGCATGTTGGCCACAAAAGAGGTAGGAGGACATCATTTTTTTTGTTTCAGTAGGACAACATGGTGAACCTGAGCAACTCAAAGCTAGACAATGCCATGTTCTTTACGTTTCCACAGGTTTATTGAGAGTTGTGTGTAACCATCGGTAAGGGAGATGAGGGAGGTCACTTCCTGAGTGTGGAGGACATGTTTAGAGGTGGATAGTTAAGCCTATATAGAGTGTGAGTTGTTATGCCTTCCCAGAGACGAAACAAAATTTTCTAAAGGCACTACGAAACCATTTCACATGTGCTACGAAATTATTTCGTAGCCCCTACAACCAGTTTATTTCTGCACTATGTTGTGCTCTGATTACCTTCCGAGTTTCTTGCTTCCATCACCATAGTTCAAGAAAAGTAAGTCAAGGCTAATGCAGTCATCCTCCAGAGCATTTCAGGTTTGCAGAAGTTGGGACAGCTGGGGATTAGTCATGGACAAGAAGAAAAGACTAATGGTGTAGATGGAAGCAGGTCTCAGAAAGGGTACAAGATGGACATATACGATACAATGAAGAGTGGTCGATACTTGGGTACACCTGAGAGGAGGGCTGACACTCGTGGATTTATTCTAGCTCTGGTTTTGAGAGACATCGTTGCCATCACCACTGGCATATTTATAGGAGGAGTGAGAGGGGGTCCTTTCTAAAATAATTCAAGAAAGCCAAGCCTCCTACTTTTGATGGAGAAATGAAGAAATAAGAAGATGAAGAAGCATGGCTGCTTGGGAAAAAAAATTCTTCATATTGCATGATTACTCTGAGAACATGAAAGCCAAGTGTCATGCGGAAAGAGTTATTTTTGCGGACAAAACTAGCCTCCCTAGGAGTCTAAGACTCTCTAGTGACAAACAAGACAATTAAGAGCAATCCTTCTCTAAACATACATAATTCTATGAGAAACCAAGTGTTTTTCTATCCTACCTCAAGTCCAACGCTCGTTGTAGCTGTCCAGCCTCGCTGATCTGGTTGAGCTCCTCCTTCACTTTGAAACCTGCATACACTAACAATCAAACGATTACATAACACCTGAATATTCCATAAAACAAAGCATATTCAACATATAGACCAAGGAGTATATGAAACAATTCATTAACAACAAATCATTGAGAAGAATGGACTTATTTGTATTAAGGAAACAAAAAAGAAACCATTACAACCTGAGCCTTGGTGTTGTGCAAGTTCCTCCCAGGGTCCAGAAAGAGTTTTCCTCTACTTTGACAAGCTCACCCACTTCCAATATGACAACAAGAAAGGATGGTAATCTCTCCTCACAAGTTTACAATGGAAGTCCTAATTCCAGCAGCATCTACCCTTTGGAATGTTCAGCTTTCAACCTCCCCTCCTCTAGCCCAAAGCCTGTATTTATAGTGTTCTAGAGGAAGTTATTCAGTTCCAACATCAATGGGATACTCCCTCTTTTGGATGGGGTAGCTCCTTTCTTGATGGGATAAGTTCCTCTATCATAGGGATGCATGAACCATCTGGAGGCGCTCAATACACGTCAAACACTCTTCTAGAAGGCTCTAGAAGTGACCACAAGTAACTTTTTTAAGATGAAACTCACGCCTTTTGACCTTTACAGGGGTACGCACCCATCCTTTTGCTTACAGAGCGTACAAGTACGCAGGTACAATGAGTTTGGGATGCGTACACGCAGGCAAGGTAGAGAGAACCTGCGTACCCAGAGATAAACATGTTTTTAGTGACTTTCTCTCTTTTTTGAAGCTTGACATGAAGAGCAAAGGTATTAGGCTTGACAAGGAGGATAATATGACTATTGATGGAGCCATATTAACTGCAGATAGTCATGGTGACAAATTTCAGTGTAACAACTACCAACATTGTTTTACTCAGATTCTCAATGAATTCTTGCTTGGAGAGGGGCTTCCTATAGATTTTCAACCTATGCCCATTGACAAGCATGGGGATGGCTTCTTCATCAATGGTCGTGATCAGAACTGAACCATTGTCATTGCACTTTTCTATTGTGTACTGTCCCAACCATCTTGTCCTCAGTTTTCCCTTTAAATCTTTATACCTTGAATCATATAGCAGTGCCCAATCTCCTTCTTGGAATTGTTTCTCTTTGAGGTGTCTGTCATGTCATATTTTCCTTTGAAGCTAGACTACCTCTGAGTGGAGAAGGGCCTGCAATTTCTGTTCATCCAATCCTATTAGCTGAAGTAACCTTCCCTTTTGTGCATGGCTGAGATCTAGGTCCAGCTGAGCTACCATCCTTAGTGTGTTATATTCAAATTCTATTGACAGTAAAGCCTTCTTCCCATAGACCAGCTCATAAGGTGTGAACCCTATGGTGGTTTTCCAGGTGGTGTTATAGGACCAGTTGGCCTCAACCAATTGATCTGCCGAATATTTTCTGCTGCTGCTCACTACTTTGGTCAAAATTCCTTCTAAGGCTCTATTAGTGTTATATTCAAATTCTATTGACAATAAAGCCTTCTTCCCATAGACCAACTCATAAGGTGTGAACCCTGTGGTGGTTTTCCAGGTGGTGTTATAGGACCCGGAGGCCTCAACCAATCGATCTGCCCAATATTTTCTGCTGCTGCTCACTACCTTGGTCAAAATTCCTTCTAAGGCTCTGTTAGTGACTTCCACCTATCCATTTGCTTGCTGATGATAAGGGGTGGAAGTTCTGTGCTTAATTTTGTGATGTGTGAGTAGGTTTTCAATCAGATGGGAGGTAAACTGACTCCCTTGATCTGTGACTAATTTTCTTGGATATCCAAACTTGTACAATATATTCTCTCTCAAAAACTCAGCTACCTTTTCTTTTGTTGCTACCTTAATCGCTTTTCCTTCTGCCCATTTTGTCCAACAATCATTGGACATAATGATGTAAGATTTCTGCTTCGAAGGAGGATTGGCAGAACCCACAAAGTCCATGCCCCACTTCTCAAATGGCTCGAAAGTCGCTTGAGGTTGCAGGCGAAACTCATCCCTTGGAGTAGGTTTCCCCATCCTTTGACACCAGTCACATTGGTTGATATATCTCCTTACATCTTGATGAAGAGTGGGCCAATAGTAACCTACTTGCAGGATTTTGAAGGCAGTCCTCTTTGCTGCAAAATAGCCCCCACAGGGCCCATCATGACAGGTTAGGAGAATGTCAAAAACATCCTCCTCCCTGACACATCTCCTCAAAACCTGATCTGGGCCAAGTTTGAAGAGATTGCCCCCAATCCAGGTGAATGGGACACTTTTCCTACCTACCTTGCTTTTCTCTTTTAAGGATATGTGTGGTAGGAACTGTGCACAAACCAAGTAATTTGCTATATTAACAAACCATGGAGAGAGTACTGAGATAGGAAATAGGTGTTCATCTGGCATTTGATCATCCACCATTCCTTCTTCACCCGCAGACAAATCTATTCTAGAAAAAAAATTAGCAACAACATTTTCCTTACCTGGCTTATCAACAATGGTTAAATCAGATTGCTGCAGTAAAAGAAACCATCTAATAATACGAGCACTTGCATCTAGTTTGTTAATTAAATACCTAATTGCAGCATGATCAATGTGTACAAATGTTTGATAGCTGGTGATGTAATTTCTAAACTTATTTAGGGAATGGACTATAGCTAGGAGCTCCTTTTCGGTTACAGTTTAGTCTAATTCTGCCTTCGATAAGTTTTTACTTACAAAATATATGGCATAAGGTAGCTTCTCATCAATTTTCCCTAAGGCTACTCATATTGCTTTGTTCGAGGCATCCGTATGAATGTGGAAAGGTAGGGCCCAGTTTGGACTTCTCAAAATTGGGGCAGTCACCAGTTTACTTTTCAAGGTATCCAGAGCCTCTTGACAGTTGTCAGTCCATATGAACTCAGCATCTTTTCCCAAAAGACCAAACAATAGAGAGGCTAGCTTACTGAAATCCTTAATGAATCTTCTATAATACCCTGCTAAACCTAGGAAACTTTGAACATCTCTTACCTTTTGAGGAGGTGGGACCCTTCGGATGATGGCAATTTTGTTGGGGTCCATCTGTAATCCTTGCTGAGAGATTGCATGACCTAGCGTGGTCCCTTCAGTCATTAGGAATTCACATTTTTCAGGACTGAGGGATAGGTTCATTTCAATGCACTTGTCCAAAAAAAATTTCAAGTTAGACAAAGCTTCTTGGAAGTTAGAACCATAAGGGGTAAAGTCATCCATATATATTTCCACTACATCATGAACCAGTTTAGCAAATATACTCAATACTGTTATCTGGAAAGTGGTGGGAGCATTGCACAATCCAAAAGGAAGGACCCAGTATGCAAAGGTACCCCAAGGAAAAGTGAAAGTGGTCTTTTCTTGGTCTTCTGGGATGATTTGGATATGGTTGTATCCGGTAAATCCATCTAGGAAGGAGAAAAACTTCTTCCCTGCCACGCCATCTAACACTTGATCTATGAAAGGAAAAGGACAATGGTCCTTCTTGGTAGCCTTGTTTAGTTCCTGATAATCAACACAGATTCTCCACTTCCCATTTTTTTTTGGCACTAGCACCAAAGGAGAGACCCATTCGGTGTCAGAGATAGTGTAGATGAATCCTACATTCAGTAACTTTTGCAGTTATCCATTGATAATGTCCTTAAGGGCTGGAGTCATCCTCCTTTGAGGCTGCCTGACTGGTTGGAAATCTTCCTTAATGTAAATGTGGTGAGTACAGACCAAAGGGTGCACTCCCTTCATCTCCTTATAGCTCCAAGCAAAAGCATCCAAGTGGTTTCTTAATAAGTTACATTGTTCTTTCTCCTGAGAGGTGGATAGGGATGAGTTGATTTTCAAGGTTCTTTCTGGGCCGAATTCCATAGTATTAACTCAGAGAGAGGTCGGGTCAGCCACACAAAGATCAACTTAAGGATTTGATTTGGTTTCTTCCACCAGCTCTTCGAATGGCAAAACAATGGGGGGTGGATTCTGAATCGAGTTTTCAATAAGATCATCCTCGGTTTGTGCCCCCCCCATGGTAGCTTCCACTGCACACAGTGGTGCAAAATAGACTTCATCGTCATCTTCCTCCTCCAACCAGAGAGGTAAATCATGTTCTACCAAAGGTTGGGTAGGAGGATATAGGACTAGCTGCTTGGACATATGCCCATTCTTGATTGTCATGCTCCCAGCTCGACAACTGATGTAGGCATCTGCAGTAGCCAACCAGGGTCTTCCTAGGATGAGAGGATACCCAGTGAGCTTTACTTTTGGTTGGAGAACCAGGAAATCAACAGGGTACTCCCAAGAATCGACGAAGACCATTACATCTTCCACAATCCCTTCAGGGGTCACAATGGAGCGGTCTGCTAACTGTAGTACTATTGTGGTCTTTCTCAGGGAGCACTAAAGGTTGAGCTTAAGCATAATGTCCATGGTCATCACATTAATGGCAGCCCCTAGATCAATCAGGGTATGGGTGATTATGGTGCCAATGATGTGGACATCGACTACTGGGCTTCCAGGGTCTAGATATTTCAGATGGATTACTTGCTCCAACATCAGGTCAGGTAGTTGCCCTATGACATTGATAGTTGGAGCATCTCTCCTGCACTTGCCTCGGCGCCTGAAGTACTTCTCCTTGATCATCTCGTTTTATGTAGGCACATCCTTTATGGCTTGGAGAAGTGGTATCTTTACACATAATTGTTTCAATTCCCCCAGAAGTTCAGTTTCTTCTGGGGTAGTTTGTGTTGTTCCGGTTAACCTCTCAGGAAAGGGTGGAGTGGCTTTTGGTTCACTTTCCTCTTTTTCTTCCTCATCCTCCTTAGGAGGAGGATGGTTATTTGGGAGAACCTTCTGAGACCGTAGGTTAATCTCCTGAATCTCCACAACATAGGTTAATATTACTCATCAATTGCAGGATTTCAATGATCTAGTGCAAAAGGAAAGGGCAAATGTAGAGGAAACGTACCTGGATGCGGGTGTCAACAATGGAATTTAAATGACAAGACAGATCCCTGGTGGGTTGGGAAACCATCTAGCTAAGTGCTTCATCCTGAGAGCTCACCGCAGATGGATTAAAAACACCTTGCAGGTGACATTTATTGACTCTGAAAGCTATGACGAGCTCACCTCCTTCAACACCATGGCCCCTGCAAACCATTTTGTTACTCCTCCCCTTCTCCATGGTGTTTGTCCTCCGCAAGTGGCTGAACCGTGTTTCAGAACTACTACAGGCAGTCGCTGCCTAATTCTCCCTTGTTAGGATTTTGGTAATGATTTTCATTTTTCGCATTCCTGTCATTGTCTTCTTGATTTTGGTTCACCCACCCCTGCTCCCGCTCATCGTCGTCTTCATTCCAATTCTTCCGCTGTCAATTCAGCCATGGCTCGCCTCAGGCACCGCATGCACAGTAGGTGTGGAGGTTCGCATGGTGGTTTTAACCACTCGCGAGCTTCTACGAGTTCCACCTTTAACTCCCCAGACTCAACTATTAAATTTCCCAACTCGCTCATTAACCCCACTCATACCTACCCGAATACCCGAAGTGGGAGAGGTTGGAGGGACAATGTTGTCCACACTGTGGATCTCCCACTTCCTCCTCTTTCTGGCCCTCACAACACACAATTTTATTTCTGCAACTCACTAAACAGGCCTACAATCACTGCTACCATCACAATTTATTTCAAGGAAGAGTCTGTGTTGCAAGCTACTCTGTCTAGTCATGGGAACAAGAAGAATAGGGAAGAGACAGGTAGTTATGGGATCAACAACAAGCAGCAAGGTGAAAGCACTAAGGCTCTCCATGACAAAGATAAAGCTGTGGACACTGGTAAGCAATAGATGGATGCTGAAGGCACTGTAGATGCTCCAATTGTTCAAGGTCGCGGCGCGTCTGAAGAGGATGAGGATTGGTATCAGTTTGCCTGCCGGATTGAGGAAGAGTCAGCTCCAGAGGAACCAACAGCCTAACACTTGGCCTCATGCAAAGGTGTCCGGATCCTAGGTGGATTCATGTCACTTTTTGTGGTTTTTGGTCTCTCGCAAAGGTGTCCGGATTTCAGGCGGATATGTTTATATGATTTGTGGTTTTGTGGTCTGGATGTGTTCTGTCTTCACACCAAGTGTCTTGAATTCTCTGGTTGACTCTCTACCAGGTGGAAATGGGATACTACTACTTGGTTATGTCCCTATCATTTTGGTTTAGGATTACATTCCTCTTTGTTCATTTTGGAAAACCAAGGTCTACTTTGAAATAGTTATTATGGTTCAATGGCTGGTTTCCCCCATAACAGGGGCAGTCTTCAAAGCTTCTTGGACTGGTTTCCCCTCTGTCGAGGCAGTCCAATACCAACGGTTGCATTTTGTGATGATGATTGATGCTTAACATCTCTGATATGTGGTTTCTCTGTAACTATTTTTGTATTATATTAATACATCAGTACTACTTAGAAAAAAAACCTATGTTTAATACAATTAACAATTAAGACACAAACATATCAATTTAAGATGATATTATCTAATTACAACTGAAAAATTGACTGTGACAGTGCGCCCTAAGTCAGCCAGCTTGTAGACAACTATTGTCTTGTGCCTATACCGAGGTTTTTATTTTACTTACCATTCACGTTATCTTATATAAAGACAACGATTTGTTGGGCTCTTTGTCTTGTGGGGGTAGTTGACTAAGAAGAACGCGACAAGTTTTACTGACAAGATTTCTCAGACATCAATTCTTCTTCTGTCCCTTTCATATATGTTGATATGATTAGAGACAACTTGTCTATTGTTGCATTCAGCACTACTACATGGAGGGGGAATTTAAGAAAATATTTTAAGAGAAAATAAAAATTTTGTCTCCGAAATTTCAATATGAGGCGATAGTAAAAAAAGGTAAAGGTAAAGGATTAGGGGTCTGTCTACTGGCATTCACTAAGTGGTTGGTTACCATGGTTGTGAAGTGATATTCAACAAAGGAAAAGCATTCCTGAGACACATAGCCACGGGGCAGGTGAAGCAGATCGGGGTTCATGTGAAGAACCTATATAAGCTATATATGGAAGAATGTGCTACATTAAGCACTAAGGCGGAGAAAGTGAAGGTTGCGATGTCGATGAACTTTGGCACAAAATACTTGGTCATTTTTTCATGGTACCTTGAATATTATAGAACAAATAACCACTCGCCTCTCTAAAGGAGAACTTAAGCAATAGGATATATGCAAAGGATGTACATTACAAAAGTACATAAAATCCACATTCCATGATCAAGAGAACAAAGCACATGCTGTCCTAGAAAGGATCCACTATGATGTTTATGGACCTTTCTCGACAATCTACACTGTTAGACACAAATATTTTGTCATTTTTATTGATGACTTCTCATGTAAGTGTTGGATATTTTTCATGTGGAAGATAGATGAGTCATTCTCCAAGTTCGTACAACTCAAGGCACTCGTTGAAAAATAAGCTACCAAGAAGGTGAAGTCTCAATTGTAGTGGCTACAACACCCTCGAAAATTTTGGCCTGCACTTAAATTTTGGAGCCTAATATGGATATTGTGATCAATCATTCCTTAGTCACTTATTTGTAAGTTGATCATGATCTCAATCTCCCCTTTTCGATCTTAAGAGTCATTCATGCTTTTATTTTTACATAGAATCTCGCATCTTTGGGCATGTGGGCTATTGCTTGTCATGAAAAGGGAGGTTTGTTTTGATTCAAGCAGAAATATTTATGAGAATGGGTTGTCCTCACCACATAGACATGTTTCAAACTCATTTCACACAATATATCATCATCCCAAAGTCTATCATCCGAGCCACACTTGTCGTAAGATGCCACAAACATTGTTTCATTAAGTGAAGTATGTGTTATATGTTCTAGATGGTCTATGTTGTATCGCTAGGTTTTCAAGTGTGTGATCGTAGTCAAGTTTTATCATTGTTCACATCAGTTCCACTACTCCCACACTTAGCCAAATTTTGGAGTATCCTTATCAACCTAGCCTCAACCAACTTTCCTGAACTGCACACTTCACATACGTAACCCTTAAGATTTTCCCTTGCCTATTGGAATTGTGCAACGGACACAAATCCCAACCTCCCTTAGCATTCAAAACTGTGGAGTGGTTTCCTCCAATGTCCTTCCCTCAGCCAGAACCCAATGTCTCCAGAAACTGTGCATTTTTTTCCCTTGACTACCCAGTCTACCTTGCATCCTGAAATTGCATAGATGTGTCCTCCCATGACCTCATCCAACAGTAGTGCCTTTCATCTAGCTAAAAGATTGTAAATGTTTCCTCCCAGGGCCTCATTCCACAACAGTCACTTCTCACTGAAAATACACAATTATGTCTCTCAGGGGCCACGAAGAAAGATGACATGATAGATGACTCTCAAGTAGCTGAGGATAAAAATAAGAAGACAAAGGAACCCAAGGTATGACAGAATATCGAGACCACATGAAGACTCCATCTGATGCATAACCCTTTGGAGGCTAGGTATGGAAAACAAAGCACATATTTAAGTATGGGGGATTACGTAGTGCATTATATTAGATATCATTTTGGGATTCAACTGCATTAAGTAAGTCATTTTCACGTATGACCATTTCCATGAGAGGTA